>PVJH01031858.1:0-23286 GCA_004026705.1 Nesogale talazaci
TTAGAAATGAAAACGTCCATAATATAATGTGTACCTATGTATCCCACTTGACTGAATACACTGTTTCACAGACCACATCAGATGTCAAGTCCACCATGACTCTACTTACTGAAAGAAAAACATGTATCAAAAGGGGTACGGGCTAAACTGTAACGGGAAGCAATTTCACAGAGAATGACCGCGTAAAAACCCCCCAGAAGGCCCCTCTTCTGGGTACGGTGCTTCCCGCGGTCAGGGGCAACCCCAGGAACAAGAAAACAAAGACCCTGCCTAGTCCTGCGCCAGCCTCACAACCGTCACGACATCTGAGCCCACACACATGCGCTGCAGTAGCACAACAAAAGGGCAAGATGTCGAATGTCTGTTGTTGGTGTTCAATTCCTAGCAACCCTGGGTGCCTATTAGGGGCTCCTGCCCTTTATGGAAGCAGATTGCCAGGCCTTTCTCCACGGGGCCCTGTACAGCCTCAAACTATCAAGCTTCAGCAGCCAAGTGATTAGCCATGTGCACCGCAAGGCCTCCTTTGCTAGTGTCTCCTCCGTGGCAGAGGCAGAGAAGCAGGAAGGGAATGTGCAGGGTACTGAGACAGGAGCGTTTTATTCTGTAAGTATAAACAGAATCTCCTGGGAAGAGAGGATTGAGAGACTTCATGAACTTTGTACAGGCTAGGAAAGACCAGCCCCTGAAGAAAACGTCATGCTTGGAAAAGTAAGGAGGCAGTGGCAAAGAGGAAGTCCCTTTAGACAGATGGACACAGTAGCAGCAAAAATGGTCTCCAACATAGCAGTGGCTGTGAGGGAGGAGGCTGCAGTCCCAGGCAGGGTTTCGCTGTGCGGTATGAGATCACTGCGAGCCACAACTGGACTGGTATCATCCAACAACAACTAAGTGGCAATGGTGGCTCACACATTGGGCTGCATACGCCAAGTCCAGCAGCTTGAACCAACCAGCTGCACTGAGGGAACAAGAGGGGGCTTTCTGTTCCTTAAGGAACGACAGTCCTGGGCTGAGCCCCGGTGGCAGAAGTGGTTGAGTGCGGGACTGAGCTTGCCGGTTCAAATCCAGTGGTGGCTCTCAGGAGCAGCACTGGGTAGCTCCCACGACCACCAGAGGGCAGTGATTGTCGCCCCCCCCCCCCCAAAAAAAAAAAGGAACTACAGTCTTAGAAACCAAAGGGGGCCGTCGGACCCTGTGCCACAGGGTTCCTGAGTCAGCATTGACCCAGGAGCTGTGAGTTTGCTTTGGACAACCACAGAGACTACACCTCACAGGAAGTGGGCAAAACCTGTCCAAAGGAAATGACATGGCAGACACTATCTTTGTTGATGAGAAAGAGAGAAGCGATACAATGGGGCCATTCAAAACAAACAGTTCAAGAATTCGCGTCCACTAAGAGGATTGTTCTGGGATCATTACGTATTGGCTATGTGAAAACCTGTACCACTAGCATCCTAAAGCTGTCTCATTCATACGAACTCGGGATGGTCATTAAGCAAGTGACTTCTGATTGAAAATTCAACTTTTTGACCCTACTTTTCAGGAATCCCTCGATGTCAGCGCACATTTAGTGAATGGTGTTCAAAGGGGCACACCTGTCTCCCTGGGTTTGAGGGCCACAGTCTGAGTGAGCAGAACTACAGCAAAGGTTGTAAGGAGAAAGAAATCACAGAACCTGTCAACTGTCTCAATTGGCACTCATGAGCAGCTTTTAAACCCACTCTTTTTGAGATTAAAAAAAAAATTTGTGAATGAAACAAAAACTAAAAATCTGCACAAGGGAAGCTTTTTTGTTGTTGTTGGGGGTGGGGCGGCATCACTGCCCTCTGGTGGTGGGAGTAGGAGGCCCAGCCTTTGCTCCGTGGAGCTGGAATTGAACCTCTATCCCAGTGGGCCGCAGTCCCGCGCACAACCACTACGCCACCAGGGCTCAGCCCTAGGGAAGCTTTTTTTTAATGTGACAAAAAGTCTTACAACTTTGAAGCCATAACCTTTAAAAACTTCATGATGTACCACCCTAAGGCCTAAATTCAAATGTATGTGAAAAAAATGCACGTGTAGGTTATTAGTGATTGTAACGATTTCATTTTTTAGATGGAATAAACTAACCAGGCTTAGAACAATCAACCAAATAAGTCATTTATCATGCCCAGCTGTTTACTATTTGGGGGATACCATGCCACCGGGGAGTGCAGCCTCCATGGAGAACAAATCCATTACCTGTCCACAGCAACCACCACGCTCTGTGAACTGGTCTCACCAACCGACTCCTGGAAGCTGGCCATCTGCCTTTTATCAACTCCACCACTCACCAGGTTACCTGAAACACAACACACGGCATCGCCAGCGCCTCCAGCACAGTCAAGCGTTCGGAACACGGAACTCTGTGGTATGAAGTACGCAGAGACAAGACTGCTACTCGGACAAAAAACCCAACCAACCCTGAAGCAGCAGGGATGACAGAAGAGAGGTCAACTCACGTGGTGGCATTTTGACCTTTACAACTGCACCTGGGGACAGGCTCCCTGGTTGGCCTTAGCCCTGGTCATCTCTCTAGAGTTGTTTACATTGTGTAGGATTACGTTCTGGTCCATTAGGAAAACTAATGAGAATTGATGGACACTAAGCAGAAGCAGAACTCTGTACCTGTACAGGATTTCACTCCATTGACCCCCCACGAGCACCCAGGAAGGGGGCTTTCTTGTTATTCTGATCCTCTCTGTGAGTCTAACCCCTGTGCGTGGGGCCTGGGGGTGCGGGAGGGGGGAAATGGCTCTCTGCTGTCCGAGGTCCTGGATTTAATTCTGCCTCTGCTACTCCTTGCAGGGTAAGCTTGCTCAAGCCCTTTCACCCAGTGTGCCTCCACTTCCTCATACTCAAAATGGAACAGGCCCGAAGGAGCCTTGGGGGCAGAGAGGTGAAGCTCCCAAGCACCTGCTGCTAACTCACAGTGGGCGGTTTGAATTCCACCAACTCCTCCGGAGAAAAGGCCTGGAGCTCCATCCCATAGAGATGTCAGCCTTGGAAGTCTTAGGGGGCAGGTCTACTCTGTCTGAAAGGGTCTCAAGAGTCACAACCAACTATCTCCATGCCATGAGGTGTTATGAAGATCAACTGAGCTCTTAGGTAAAGTGACCTGCTTTTGAATAATTTAACAATGTCCCACGGCATTTTAAAATTAAAATATATGACAATACTATTTTTGCGTTCTATGAAAATTTCTGTTGCTCCATATAGACCAAATTTTTAATCAAAAAACCCCACCCTACCCCCACCCTCACCCCCGGCAATGGTGTCCAGCTTAAAATCTCATCACTTTACTTCTTAGGTCATGTCTGGCCTTTTCATTCTATTTCATTACAGTGCCTTATATCACTGACAAGAGTCTCTCAATCCCACTCAGAGCACAAAGGGATCTCCCTACACAAGAAGAAAATTTGATTAAACATAAAACAAACAAATCCACATCCACACGGAAGAATGACGAAACCCACATATCCAGCTCTGTAATAGCAGGCACTACAGCTGACCCCTTTCTAAAGCAGTTATCTGGACAGAAAGAGGCGATGCGCCATCCTTGCTGACCTTTGCAAGAGACAATTTACTCAACAGCTGAACATAATTCGGAGAACTGGTGCAGCCCTTCCACTTCCAGAAGTAAACACACTGCCAGCTGCACCTCGGGAAGAGGCCGAGTGCGTGCGTGTGTGCAGCCCTCCCAATGAGGCAAGTAACTGGTGAATCTGTGGCCGCTGGTGCCTTACCAAGACCAAGGCCCATGAACTCTTCTCCTGACAACGTGTGGCTCTTCAGGCTTCCTTCTCTTTCACGCCCGGACCCAGAAAGGTAGCGGGTTTTCACACCAGTTCCAATCAGCTGGGCAAGCTCCAGCTGGCTTATGCATTTCAAGATCTAATGGAAGAAGGCAACATGAGTTCCTGCTTCGTTTAATTAATTGCACAAGGACACTGGCATCCTAAGTGACGGTCTTCACAGAGCTCTCTCTAGCAAGCAGCTCTTCACGCATGCGGGTCTTAGGATGGCTTCACAAGAGGACAGGACGGTGGGAGGGAAGGTTAGCAATGGTCCTGGCTAACCAACCTTTGGGTTTGGTTCTTGGAAAAAGATGGAACCAATTTGCAAAAGGGAATTTGGTTCCCTGGAGTTATACCCTGTACAGATCTTAATGATGCAGTTCTCGCCCGTGCTCAGTCAGCGAGAAGCAGAACAGGGACTCCACCCGCCATGCCTCTATGTTCTACTTCTAACGACTTTGCCATGGGGGGAGGGCCGCTGTAATGAACCCACTTTCTAGGCCATCACAGTGCTAACATGAGGCAGTCACCAGGGGACATGCAAGATCCTCTCCTGATGAGGCCTGACGTCTTCGGGTGGGACCTGTAGGTGAGGGGGAACAAGTGAACAGGGTCCTCCCTGCCTGGCTTTAGTGCAGGGACAGGCTTTGACGGCTTTCCAGTGCTAAAAGCTGCAAGCGGAGGTGAGTGTTGTGGAGAGTTGGTGGCGAGGAGGGTTTGGTTCACTCTTTACATTGGAGGGCAAATAGGAGTGGTCTGTCAATCAGACATCGAACCCCAAGGGAATGCCTCTCTGCCCCCTCCGTTATGAAAACTAGACATCAAGGATTTAAGAAAACAAAAATTGTCACTGTAATTGTCTGCTGTCATTAAATCCAATTCCCACTGTACATAGAACTGTTCACTAGAGGGGCTTATGTAAAAATCATCCACACAAAAAATATCATCCACCCAGTTCTATCCCTGAGATAGGACGCTCACATTCTGCTTTATCTTTTCAGGCCTGAATCTCTGTTTCTTTGGCACAAGTGCTCGTGCATCACAATGCTTTAGGACGATCTTTTATTTAATATCCCGTGATCATTTTCTCATGAGAGTCTAACACCTTTTGCTTTTCTTCCCTCCTGAAGTCTCTAAATCTTTAGGTTCCTCCAAGTAAGAAAAAGCAACGATCAGTCTGTTCTCCGGGAGACACACACCTCGTGCCAGGAATTCCCCAGGTAGTTGCCATCGGTGTGGGCCACGGTGATGAGTGTCTTTATGGTGTCGATGTTCTTCTGCTTCATTTCCGTGATACTGGAGCTGGCCGTCAGCAGGGAGAAGCGAGCAAGGGCCTGCACGTAAGCGTCTCTTTCCAGCTGTAAAGAGTCCGAGGGAGAGCATGGTGAGGCCTGTTTCATCGCAGTCTGACTTCCCATGTCTCTGAGACAGACACCTCGGGCCTTAAGGTGCTTTATACATAAGCACTGAAATCACAGCCGGCAGTGCAGTAAATGCATGGAACCGCACCGTGGCTGTCAAGTCCCTTCTGGCCCATAGCATCACAGGGCAGAGCAGAATGACCCCACAGGGCTTCCAGACAGCCACATCTCTCTTGGTCAGGTGGATGCTGAGTCTGAACCACCAACCTTTAGGTTAGCGGGGGAGCACTTAGCTGCTGTGTCACTAGCACTGGCGGTCACTGCAGGATGGTGCCCTTGGTGTCCCACCGAGGCCTATGCACCACTAAGTGGCTGAGACCTAACGCTCTCCTGGAACAGTGAGACTATAATTCAACTCGTTTGTCCCAGGTTCATTGCCCTGGGAGGAGTCTGTGGGATACGAAGCATGTCATACAAAACCTGCTCGAGAGGTCTAGCTTTGCAAGTCTACAGGGGAGGATATAAAAGGCCTCACAGAGAGAGGTGAGCAGGGACAACATCACTGTTAGGAAGCAGCAGAGGCGGGCTCCAGGCAGAGAAGAAAATGTCTGCCATACTGAAAGAAGAGGAGCCGGGCTTTTGGCATGGGATTGATCCTCTCTGGAAATCATAACAGTTTGAGAATTGTATTTCATTTAGCTACTTGGCTTTTTTTCAAATTCAAAAGGTCTACAGATAAACATTTGCATGAAATTATGTCTCCAAGGAGAATTAGGAATAAGGGAAAGTGCAGTAAAAACTGATATGAAAAAAAGCTGATATGAAAATTGAAAACAAAAACCACTTTCAGCACCATGGCAGCCAGCTGGACGGATGGATAGGGAGACTATTCTGTTGCAAGTCGCTTAGACTTTACCTAGCTTTCAGGGGCTTAATCCAAATCGCCAATCTTGCCCTCCAATGAGGCTGGCACAGTGAGTATACAGTTAGCAGTCTGCTAGGACTTCAGGCCAACCGGAGCCTCTGATGATAGCCAGAGTGTGGTTGGGTGTAAAGGGGCACAAACTGCGCACCAGCCCCTCTGGAGCCGTGGCCACAGGACCCACCTGCATTCCAAAGATGCAGGCGATTCGGATTGCACAGCGGATGCCCTCCAGGCACAGGGAGGCGACGTCAGTGTCATCACAGTTCTGCAGTCCGATGCTGTATGCTGCCAAGAGCGGCGTCCACACCAGCTATCAAGGAAGAAAGATGACGCTGGCAGCCAGGAGATGGGAACAGCCTGGGAAGAGGCCTCAGAGGCCACGTCATTAGGGGCCAGCCGCTCTCTATTTTGACTGAAACTCATTTACCACATAAACCAGTTCCTCCTAAGCTGTGGTCAAAGTTATCACTACAAATGTGCTACGTACGAAACGTGCAGTTTAAGCTCAGCAACTGGGTGGCTACTGTGCCTCTACCACACACATCTGTGTTGGCAGCAGACTCCCATCCTCTGTGGAGTCTCTATGAGGCTTATGGACACAAGGCACCGGGCGGCCATTATCACTCAAAAGTTAGCATGCAAAATCAAATGTTACAAGGGACGTCCGTACACTCAATTTGTTGAAAGACCCCTAATTCAAATGGTTTAGACTTTACTTTTCCTGAAACCTTTCTAAGAATTAAACGCTCTGAACTATCGAGAGTTGATCACCCACACGACACTGGATGTGTATCTTTTCTAGAGAGTTTGAAAACAGGCTGCGAGGATCTCGCTGGGTCAGCTAACCCAATGTCACTGAGGTGAGGTGTGTCCGAAAGAGTCTATCTTCTCCTGAGAAATGAGCAATCCACGCACTCCTCCTAGCAGTCCTCACAGCAACATGCTGTTTGCCCCCGACTTAGAGGTGACGGAGCGAGGTAGAGTAATCTGAGCCAGGTCACACAGCTACCGGGTGCGGGATGCAAACCCAGGCCTTCTGACTCCCAGTCCAGGTTGTTGGTGGGTGCTGGTGCTTCCCGGGCACCCTCCAAGGGTGGTCCTCGGAGAGAAGCACCAAAATCTGGGCCTGCCTCCCTTCCACCGTGTCGCTACAGAGGCAATCCCCCCGGTTGGCTTCCTTCTGGTCCACTCCCGAATCAAGGACACTCACTTTAAACATTGGCCGGACGTGGTCCAAGTGGGTGGCACTTGTAAACGGGGCTTTGGCGTGGCTCACGGCCTCCATCAGAGCCTTGGCTGTTTTCGCCATCTGCTCCATCTCCACGTTGTACAAGAGTCGTCGCTGCTTTTCACTGGCTACACCTGCAAAGAACACAGAACCTAACAGTGGTGGGGGGCTTGTCACGGCCCAGATCTGTTCCCCAAGACAACACCAAGTGAGTCCCACATGCTGCCCGTCACCTCATGTGGTGGGCGCGAGGGTCACCCCCACTGCAGACGGGCGCTGAGACGACTTGCCCGGGCCACACAGCGAGTCAGAAGAGCTGAGCGTTGGACCTGTCCTGGAGCCAAGCGCCCTCACTGTCCCACACGAGACCGCTAGCCCCAGAATTCCAGGCTGGGCTGGCACAATTCCCATGGAATCACAGCGGGGTTTATGGGACTTTTTTGTCTTCTTATAACTGAGTTCTCAGATGACTTTATTTTCAATCCCCTCTGGTTCCTAGTCCCAAATCTAGCCAGAAAAGGTAAACATGAAGGAACCAGCAAACTCATCCTAATGATGTTAGTCACATTTCCCAGGAAGACAGCTAGGTATGTAAATTAAGTTTATCATCAGGGAACCTCTTCCCACAGCCCAGTATTGTTGGAAATTGGAAGGAATAGATGTGAAGTCGTGCGGCCTTACTCTGCTTAGTAGATTTGGGCGCAATCGTATGCTCCTTTGTCTCTTTCATCGCAATTTTCTTGCCTTCTATCTCTTCATAGATGCTTGAGAGATATTCTTCTGGTAGATCTTTACTGTCGTTGATGCCCCGATTCATTTTAATATACTGTTCTTTTGTCATCTTATTTTTCACCTGAAACAAAAGTTAAAAAGACACAAAAAGGCTGAGCCCAGTGGCGTAGTGGTTGTGGGCAGGACTGCGGCCCACTGGGACGGAGGTTCAATTCCAGCAGTGGGGCTGGGCCTCCTACTCCCACCACCGGAGAGCAGTGATGCCAAAAAAAAAGACACAAAAAGCCATGTCGCACACATCCCCTAGCGTAGCGAGCGCGGCCTTCTTCACTCGCACAGCAGACGGAGCATCCGGGGGCGTTCGTTACCTGAGGGCTGTGCAGGTCTGTGGTCAGCATGATGATGGAGTAGGCCAGCACGTACGCCGTGTCTGCGCTCGCAAACAGCGTCTGCCTGGAAGGGAAATGCCGGATGTACAAGGTCAAGCATGGAGACCGGGGCGGGGTGTGTGTGTGTGTGTGTGTGGAAGGAAAGATGTGCTGATGACTAGTTATGAACAGTCAGGTGATCTTGCGCATCACACCAGTCTGGGGCTCGGTCTCTTGCCTGTAGAACGGGCAGATTTCCTGGGGGATAAGCCCTGAGCACAGGGCCGGGCACCTGGGTGAACAGAGCTCCAGCTGCATGACCCCGGCTGACACCGTAAACCCATCCCTCCACCACCCAGGACTGGTGCCTGAGTCGGGCGGACAGTGGGCGAATGGATGTGGGAGGGCTGAAACCCCTGAGGTGACCAGGGGACTCACCCCTGGTTGCACTCTATGTATCTGGCTGCAAACTTCTCCATCAGCCGATCAATCTTCTGAGCCTCTCCGGGCAGGCGGAAACCTTCTAGGAAGGTCCGCAGGGCCGAGACAAATTCCTTTTCACAGAAGTCGAGCTGGTCCACGTAGGCATACATCACCTCCTTGTTGAACCTTGTGCTGTCTCCTAGGAAGTCACCGACCTGGGTCTGAAACACAGGCATCCATCTAGAAACCACTGACTAGGACCCCACAGAGAACGTCACGTTAGTCCAAAGGAAGAGCGAAATTCCTAGCTCTAAATGCTCCCGACAGGCTGGCCTGAGAGCCTCACCACTCGGATTGGGGGTTTGTTAGAGACCTGCAGCCAGAGTGGATCGAGCACCAAAGGACATATCTCTCTCTCTCTCTCTCTCTCTCTCTCTCTCTCTCTCGCTGTCAGGAGGCAGGCTCACTTTTCGCAACAGTAACACAGGCAAAGGCAGGAAGGCTGCCTTCAAAGGCTCGAACAACAGGCCCTGCACTCAGGGATGGCAAAACTCACTCCAGGTTAATGTTCTCAGGGTGTCAACATCACCTGAAAGGGACCCAGGGGCAGGTGGCAAACCCCTGGACTTACAGAATCTAGGCGCTCCTCCTGCTGCAGGAATTGGGCAATGTCTTCGACTGATGTCCCCAGCATGCCCTGTTCCTGGAGAAACTGGATCCCCCTCTTGGGTTTCTTGTTGAACCTGTTTTGACAAGAGACAGGACATGGGGTGCTCACTTCAAAAGCTGGAGGATGGAAAAAGCTTGCAGCTGAGGGAAAATTCCAGCAGAAACCACCACCACCAAGTCATCACACACCAGCTTGGCAGACCTTGTGTAACCTGTCTGAATTCAAGCTGCATTTCTGACTCACACTGAGCAGACTGCTGGCAGGCACCACACACCAAACTCCCTGGCGCCAACATCAACAGAGCCCCAAACGTTTAGCTGTGCACACACCACCGTGACAGAACTCTCTCTCCTCAAGTATGGTGATGTCAGTCAAGTCTCTTTCTAAGTGTAAGGCTGAGTACAAACCAGCTACAAAATGGAGTCAGTCTCTTTGCTACATTACGGAGACATTACTGACTTCTAGGAAGACTCTGAAACGAAAGACTCCGCTGAAAGGTACAATCTTTGTGTCCTTCCCTCTTCTCCCCCAGAATGTCTGTGTGATAGCTGGTGCTCCCACCGTCAGCTTGAACAAGAGTCAACCCTGAAGATGAAAATCACATGATGGGGAGACAGGGAGGGAAAAGGGGGTTGGGGGAGTAAGAATGAAGACGAGAGGGGGAGGAACTACTAGAACAAATTGTGATTGAATGAATCATCTTAAAGCCGATTTGATCATGGGGGAGGGGATGTGGGGGTGATTGTACAATTCTCCGTGATATGACTGAGTGATTGAACTATTAAATCATATGACATGTAAATTATTTATGAATAAAACTGCTAGAAAATAATTTAAAATTACATGCTAAGGATCGTGAAGCAGAGAGAAAGGAGTCTGACTCGCTCATGGTTACAGTCACCAGGGGCACCCTGCAATGTTCACTGTTGTTTTATCTGTTTCTTAGTGGCAAAGCCAACTAATGGGTCAATTCAGCCTACTGTTTTATCAGACTGTGTTCTGGAGAATGGTGCTCATACGTAAGCACAGACTGAAGTTTTAGAAAGGACGCAAATTGGGTGCAGGGAGAGATGATCACTTGGGCTTGGTTTAGCGAGCACGGTTATGGGAGACATCTTGGAGGAAGAGCTGAATGGTAAACGTCAAGAGAATCCCAAGCTGAGGACATCAAGGCAAAGAGAACTTGGGGAGTTGGAAGCACTGGACATACACTGGGAACCTTGAGATGGGGTCAGGGAGGCCAGAGGCTGACGGGGAGGATCCGTGGAACCCCAGAATGACGTCAGCGAGGGAGAGTGGTGAGAGGACCTGTTCATGCTTTCTTTCCCCTGTGAATCCCATTTCTTGTGTGGTTGAAACACACCCCAATTCAGTGCTTCTACATGTACCAACAAGTGACACTGACGACCTCCTCTGAGCAGTGCAGACGTCTATGCTCTCCTTTTCTGAGTGGTTCCCCATGAACATACACTGGCAGCCGCGCCTGCCTTCTAAAGCTCCTATCTAACCTTTGCAGTGGCCATTGTCAATTTAATCCCACACAGCAGTTCGTAGAAGAGCATGATGTTCAAGGCAGACCTTTTGTTACCAGTTAAGCTAAACTCTTGTCCGGTCTTATATTTCAGGGGATAGGTTTGGTTTATGGCTGGGCAATAATAGTTTCTAGGGTGCATCGACCCTTTCTGTAGTTCCAGAAAGCCTGGAGTCTGTAAGAATGTGAAATTCTGTTCTGCATTTTCTCCTTTTGATCGGGGTTTTCCTGGCACAATGTTTAGCAATGGTAGCCAGGCACCATTCATTTTTTCTGGTCTCATGGCAGAAGAGGCCACGTTCATGGAGGCAACTAGTCACGCATTCCCATCTGTATCCTCCTCTCCTCTGCCGTCCCAAGTCAATTAAGAGACCAGCAGCGGGCTCTGGATGGCCACTTGCAAATTTTGCAGATTCTAGGCACAAAGAATGAACTAGGAAGTAGAGAGAAGCCCTACCAATTTAGGATCTTTAAAACCTTGCTTCCACCTCTGTGAGAACAAACCAGAGGAGGTGGGGGGGGGGAGGGGGGTGGACGTGGAAATGAAGAGCGCAATACTTTGATTCGCGAGTGACGACCCTATACTTCCCATGCTGCTCCTGGGGTAACCCATCGCTCAAGAGCTGACCAGATTGGGAGTTTGTGGGTGAATATGTGGATTGCTGTAAAAACACAATTAAGATTTACCAGTGGTAAAGTTACCCTAATCCCTGCATAGGACTTTCAAATGGTTCTCCCCCCACCCCCAAAAGCACAAATAAACTAAATATAGAATTAATTTTTCTCTCTCTTGAAATTTTTCTTAATATGCAACTGAACCAAATAAGCTACCAATAGCAAATAGGAGTGCTTTTTATTCTTGTTTTTTAATTCTCTGGGCTTTCTAAACTAACTTAATCACACACACACACTCACACACGGCCTCAAAGAGGCCTCTGCACAGCAGCCGTGGCGCCCCACCCTCTGTTCTGGCTTCCCTCCTGGAGAAGTCGGCCCAGCTCCCGGAACGGCCAGGGCTCGCTCTGCCTGTCAGTCACCCGCACTCACAGCTCTATGCCATGCTCTATGATTTCCTTTTGCTGCTTGATGACCTCGAACTGCTCTGGGTCATCCTGCACGGCCACCTGGGTCCCCGTGGACACTGTGGACTCCATGGATGTCACACTGCTCCGTCTCGTTATGTCGAGGCCTCTCCCATCTCCCATGTCTTGATCCAGGAGCCTCTCCTGACCTGCAGGGACACCGAAGGAACCCAAATGAGCAGAGGGAACAAAGACACAGCCAAAATGGGGCCTGGCTTCACGGGTCACTGCCCCAGGGGCCATTTCAATCACTCACAAGAAAAAGTGAAAGTTTGGGTGGTTTGATGACGAACAATGACCAGAGGGACTTGTCCTAGCAGGCGATCAGAGCTATTCTAGGAGTCTAGTCCTTGACAAAACGTGGAAGTAGGAAGTCCCAAAGCAGACACGGGGAGTTTGTTGGGTCTGCTGCAAAGGTGAGGGAAACAGAGGCTACTGAGAGAAGGTTCCAGCAAGTGGTTCCCCACTGAGATGGAATTCGTTTAAAATGGCAAATGTTTTGTGATATATAATTTTTAAAGTTTTTTTTTTTTTTTTTAAGTTCAGCGTACACTTTGATGTTATCCCCACTCTCCAAATTCGAGGTGAATGAAAAAAGAAGTCTTAGAATATAACCAGTGAGTGGGCTGCACAGGAAAGTGGTTTGGCTCAGTTATAACCACACTGAGATGGCATGATTGGCAGCCGCACTGGCGCTCTCACCGAGGCTGGCCTGGTGGTTGGGGTTCACATACAGGTCTTTGCTCCACTCCACCATGCACTTGAGAATGGACACCAGGCACTCCAGGCCTTTCTTCCTCAGGCTGAGCTCCTAGGACAAAACGGACACAAGTGACAGGCGCAGAGACGTAGCAGAGAATTGACACATGCACACCTGTGGGAATGCTGAGGACACCGGGCAACTCCTGGATACCCAAGCAGCCAACGGCTCACAGAAGACTAGGTGTTGATGTCTCACGGGCAAACCATGGAGGGCCTCGAAGAGCAGTGGCCACAACCAGCCCAGCAGCAAGAACGTGGGCTGTCTGGGCTCCCAGTGAACCATGCTACTTGGACGTTCTTTTATCAAGTTTGAGCTTATGGCCCTGTGCTTAACAAAATACCTTTCCTTTAAAAAAGAAAAACACAGTGGAATGAGAGACCAAGTCTTCACCAGTTAACTATGAAGAATGAGAATGAAACCTTGTATTATACGGCACATGAGTGATTCTGGACAGAAAATCCTCTAGTCACAAAATCCATTCCAGGAAAGGCTGACCCTACACGTTTGTTTGTTTGTTTGTTTGTTTGTTTTAAAGAGACTCGTACACAATTGACTATCAGTGGCAGAGCATCTGCTAGAAGAGTTACAATCGGCCTGATGCGGGCACCTCTGACACAGCCTCTCCAAGAGCTCAGCCCTGCGTGTTTGACAATGGAACAAGACTGACACATCAACAGGCTGCACAGCACGACCAGGGACGTAGTCTCTGAGCAGTCCACACAGAAACCCGGGCCCAGGATCCTGGAGGTCCTGGTGTGTGCTTTATGTGTGGAAAGACAACTGAGAATGAACTCGCTTCCCACAGGCTGAGTAGTGCCTTCTCAGGGAGATGACCCTACCGACTTTGTCCCCACATATATCGGTCACCTCAGCACCCTCTTCCACCACCTGACACCTCCCTTCCTGGTTGATTATTCATTTTAGGGACACAGACACTGTGTATATGTGTGTGTGTGTGTGTGTGTGTGTGTGTGTGTGTGTGTGTCTGGACTGCCTCATGTTGACATTCAACTATGGGCTGTGGGCATGACAGAAAGCCACATGGAAGTGAGTGATCTCAGTGGTTTTGTTTACCTGCAAAGGTGTCATCCCCAGCTCGTGTCCACTTCTTCCCTGAGCAATTTTGGACAAATCGTTGACGAGGCGCTCAAAAATGTTAGCAGCATTTAAATCACAGTCATAGTTGACGTAAATATCCACAACACACTGGGCATCTTGAGAGACAACAACACACCATGGTTAGAAGGTCCGAGCAGGTCTGCTTTCTGTACTGTATGAGATCTCATTGCTCAAAAATCTTCCCCTGAGCCCAGTGCCCTCAGAAGGCCATTCCTCCCTCAGGAGAGGCAGGTGGAGAAACTGGAGGTTGGAGGCCTGGCTCTGAGGGTGCTGCTGGGCTCACTGCCACCTTGCCAGGGCTCACTGTCCTCATCAAAAAGTGGACATTCATGGTCCCACGCCCTCTGAAAGGTGGGTCTTAGGGAACTGCGTTGGAGACCAAGTTTTATTTCTCCCCAGACCTGTACAGGGTAAGGTAAACTGAGTCTGGCTTACAGCGGGCCCACTCCCAAGTGGCTAACATCAGAAGCACGCCCCTGTGCCTGCCTGATAGGGTGAGGCGGGCAGCTCAGATGACCAAGCCTTGCGCTTTGCTGGGGCTGAGGCCATTCTCTGACGGGGGGTTTCCTGCAGGAACCAGGCCAGGTTGTAATCTCCAAAGATGAGGTAAAGAGGTGGAGCAGGTATTCACCAGGTTACAGTGAGCTCAAGAGTGCGTGGGGTGCCTCATCTTGCAGAGCCCATATCTCGCCTTATCTGAGTGACAGTAGTCAACTGAGGGCTGCACGCAGCACGTCAATACCTGCACAGATCCTTGTCAGAGTCTGAATGACCATCCATCTGTGCTCGAAGGAACTTGTGGATGTTTCTAGAATGTTCAGGAAAATCTCTTTGAAAAAGACCTATATAACACAAAGACAAGGGGAAACACCAATGAGCAGACCATCCGAATTAGGGCTCAAAAGCTTCTGGGCTTGAGGCAGGCAGACCCCTAGCAGGGGAAGTTGCCTGGGCAGATGGCATGGTGGTGCCTGCCCACGGCTGGAAAGCCCGGGAGTCTTGCAGTGTGGGGCCAGCAAGAGTGTGGCCCTGTGACGGGAGTGCGGCCACTCAGCTCAGGCCAGCCGCTATCTTCTGGACACACAGTGTTTAGAGTTTTTTCAGAGAAACAACAACAACAAAAATTTGGGATCTCATGGGAAACCTGATTTCTTAGTTTGACAACAAATTAAAAATCTTTCAAATGATTTACAGATCAAACACACGAGGCAACACCTGAGCTGTGCAATGGAAGCCTTTGGTGATGGAGAAAGGCATGTAGGATATTGGGGCAATCATTTCTTTCTAAAACTGGATCCCCTTTTCCCTATTAACTTTTGGGCGTGGCCAGCAAGTTAACTAAATCTGATTCCTGATGACCTCACCAATTCTCTCATCAATCCAGGTGGTGATGGGCATGTAGGCTGCTTCTGCCTCACGGTATGCTGAGTAGTGCTGCAGAGAAGCGCGGTGTGTGACTCTGCCAGGTTATACTCCCACCAGCAATGGGTAAGGGTTGCAACTGGCCCACACCTTTGTCAATGTTGTTGGTTTTTACAACTCTTTTTTTTTTTGGTGGGCATCACTGCCTCTGGTGGTTGTGGACACTACCCAGTGCCGCTCCTTAGAGCTGCCGCTGGATGTGAACCGCCAAGTCTGCGGACTGCAGTTCTGCACTCAACCACTTACACCACCGGGGCTCGGCTCAATGTTGTTGGTTTTTAACTCTTCTTCAAATCCTAGCGGCCAAGCGGGAGGAAAACGGTGTCTCACTGTGGCTTTGATGTGTGCTTCTCTGGTAACCCCAGTTGACATCGTGCCGATGCGCTGGCTGTTCGCTGCAGAGGCAGTGGGTGGAGACCAGCACTGCTCAGCAGCTCAGAGTTAGTCTGGAAAAGCCACAGGGGCAGCTCCACCAGCTGACAGGGTCACAGCCTAGCAATGACAGGGAAGCTTGTCTGTTTATGCTTAATGAACCGGAGAATCTTTCCGAGTATTTGGTAGCCCCCTGAATGTCCCCAAATAAACACAGTAAATTTGAAGACCGTACCTCGATCTGCATTTTCAAGTGCATCTTAAAGTTTGAGAGAAGCGTAAGGAAGATGGCAAGAGAAAGCTCAAAGACATCAGGCACCGACGAGACACCATTTTTGGACAAGGCCACACAGAGGTATTGCTTGATTGCGTTGATGAACATCTCGTGCGTCCTGAAGACGGGGCCGGCGTTCTGCAGCACGGAGAGCAGCAGCTGCAGGGAGACCACCTTGGAGCGCAGCTCGTGGGACCTGGCAGAGGGAGACAGGGGAGGCCAGGCTAGAAGTGCAAACGTAAGACAGCCTGAGGCTTGGGAAGCTTGGCCAGTCACCAGCACTTTCTGAGAGTCAGGAGCGACTGATTAGTAAGGACTTCTGCAATGCGGCTGCGTGCTCTCACAAAAATGAACGGGCTCAGAAACTCTTTATAGGGTCCCTATCAGGGAAGTGGGTTTAGGAGGGTTATGCTCATAATAAGCAAGATCTTGTTTCTGTTACATTAGCCACTTATGTTAATTATTAGACTAATTGATCATTAATCTTTCTTGTAAACGATTTTCCCCCCATGATCCTAAAGTATCACTTTCATCTTCACTACAATGAGACCGAAAAGAAATATTATTTGTTTAGTTTTTAAGAGTAGGGTGTGTTTTATTGCTGGATCGATGAACTAGCTAGTGGACAGCATTTTAGTAATATGACATGTTAGTCTTTTGTTGTTTGTTTGTTGTTTTTCTGTTTTTGTGAGCCTCACTGCCCTCTGGTGGTCGTGGGAGCCACCCAGCGCTGCTCCTGAGAGCCGCCGCTGGATTTGAACTGCCAAGCCCGTGGGCCACAATCCCGTACTCAACCGCTCATGCCACCAGGGCTCAGCCTGTTTTTATGCTTTTACAGCTGAATTTGTACTGAAGGGAGGGCAGGTGGTCACATGCAGTTCAGTGGGATTCTAACATGATATCCAGTGAGTTTGCTGACAGGAGCCCTCCTTTGGATGCTATAGGCAACGCACTGGTTGAAAGAAGTGACTGTAGGGCTGAGCCCCGGTGGCGTAGTGGTTGTGTGCAGGACTGTGGCCCACTGGGACGGAGGTTCAATTCCAGCAGTGAGGCTGGGCCTCCTACTCCCACCACCAGAGAGCAGTGATGCGCCCCCCCCCCAAAAAAAAAAGTGACTGTAGATTTGGACAGTGCTCTCTGCATCTGCTACGTTTTTAATGTCATCTTTAAAATTTATGGGGCTTCACATTAATTTTGCCTCTTTCCACTCCAAAGCAGAAAAGGCGGTAGGAGCCCAGTAAGTGTCAAGTGGTTCTGGTGGGAGTGAGCAGATGAAGGACAGCAGCGGAAGGACAGCAGCAGCTCTCTGACACACTTCACTTCTCGTGCCGGGAGAGTGCTGCCCTTCCTCACCCGCTGCCCTCTTCCTCGAAGTTCACGGATGGTGAGGACTAGAACATCAGGGAAAGCCGGTTTCCTAATGCTTACAATGTTAGCTGGCATTCTCGAAAGAACAGCTGAGGACTCTAACTGATGGCTGATAACAATCTTCACAGTGACTCTCAAGCTGTCTAAAGAGTAAGCCCCTGTGCTCAGGACAATGCTGACGTCATTCCGTCTTCTCACCAGGGGATTTCCTCTACCTGTGGAGCAAGCATGAAGGGCGAGACGCAGGAGGCTACTCTGCCTGGCACTTGTGCTGTCTCTGTCCTGCCTCAGTTTGCTCTCTAGGCGCTGGTGGAGACGTGGTTACTTGCTGGACTGCGATCAGCATGGCTGCCAGTTCGAATCCACCAGCAGCTCTTCGGGAGAAAGACTGGGCTTCCTACTCCTGTAAACAGGCACAGTCTCGAAATCCACTGGGAGCCACTAGGAGTCGGCATCGACTCGATGGCTGTGAGTGTGAATTTTGAATGAGCTTGCTTCACACAAAACCCCTCCCCCGCTCCCCTGGCCATGAAGGTGTGAGTCTGTGTCCATGAGGCTGAGATTTCCCACCAGGTCCAGGAGCTGAGAGGGCTGCATGCATCTTGACCCTTGCTGCACTCTCACTTCTGGAGAATTGCCAGCTTCTTAAAGGGGCACAAGTTCCACATGCTATTTGAGTGCAGCCACCAAGGAATGAGAAACTGGGCAGACAGGGGTGGGGGGTGGGGGGTGGTGGTGGTGGCGGGGGGGACATGGAGACTGCTGTGTGTGCTCAGTTGTGGGAGTGCCCTGGGGACATTCTGACAAGAGGATGCGGTGCTGGAACAAGGCTGGGTGGACACGGCCCCAGATGCTCTGGGACATTTCGGCGGCAGAGGGCCAGAACTACGGTCTGCTTACTTGGGATCTGGGGGGCCTTCTCCAAGGGGCTTCATGGACAGCTTGCAAAGGGAGCGGAACACGAGGAAGGCGTCCTTCTGCAGGATGTGCGAGAACTTAGCAGCGACATGGTGTCCTTGTGTGTCCGATTCCTAGTATTAGAAACAAACAAAGCAAAACAAAAGCCAAAAGGTCAAAACAAAGTATAACTTAAACTTATGAAAACATAAGTCCCTGTACTGGCAGACCTTGGAGAGCTTGGGGGCTCCGGTGCAGACCACCACAATAAAGCAACTACTGGACTCAAGCGAGTTACAGGACTTTTGTTTTCCCAGTACACCCAAAAGTTATGTCTACATCAGAGTGTAGTCTGTTAAGGGACCTGGTGACACTTTTGGCTGTATGTTGGGCTGTGACCCCAAGGTCGGTGGTTGAAACCTACAAGGCACCCTGAGGAGGAAGATGAGGCTGCCGACTCCTTTACAGAGTCACGTTCTGGGAAGCCCTCTGCAGGATCGCAACAGGTCAGCAGCAACCGGATGGCAACGGTCGTGGGTAGTCTGTGAGTGTGCAGCACAGTTATGACAAAACGGTGCCAAGCGACTTTCTGGCTGCCACGTTCAACTTGTACAAAGCACGGAGTGGGATGCAGTACAGCTCAATGAACTGAGGCCGGCTTTGCATTTGCTCTGGTGTGTGTTTCGGGGGGGGGGGGGGAAGGGGAGAATTTGGTAAAGCAGAAGCTCCCAAAAAGTCACTATCGCAATTATTCGTCTTTGTTCCTGATCTCTCCAAAAGCTGGTATATTTGGTTTAAAATGCCCAATAATCCCAAGCTAAAAAAAACAGGCTCATATAGAAGCTTGGGGTAAAGATAGGGAGATATATACACACCACTTCAGGATAAATGAGGAAAATTGGCTTTCAAAAATAAACTCCTTTACAAAAGTAAATTACATGCACACACAAAAAAGAGAAACACCTTGTTAACACAGGAGTAGGGTTAATATCCTTTTGTGTACTGAGGATATATGCAAAGCAGGCAAAAGACATTGGTATGCTTTTTGGTTCTGGGTCTTTGATGTCTGACACCTGATACCTTTGACACCTCTTGATTACACAGGCTGGTGTGCTTCTTCCATGTGGGCTTTGTTACTTCTCAGCTAGATAGCCACTTGTTTATCTTCAAGCCTTTAAGATCCCAGACACTGCAACTTTTGATAGTCTGGCATTATCAGCTTCCTTCATCACATTTACTTATGCACCCATTTTGTCTTCTGCGATCGTGTGGGGAAGGTGAGCATCACAGAATGCCGGGTTATTTATATTTTTTTTTGGGGGGGGCTATCACTGCCCTCAGGTGGTGGGAGTAGGAGGCCCAGCTTTTGCTCCTGTGAGCTGGAATCGAACCTCCATCCCAGTGGGCCACAGTCCCGCACACAACCATTATGCCACCGGGGCTCAGCCCAATGCCGGGTTATTAAGACAAAGTATTCTTGTGTTGAAGGAGGTCCAATGTCTGTCTCCTACCTTAATACTTTTTTTTTTTGGGAGGGGGCATCACTGCTCTCCAGTGGTGGGAGTAGGAGGCCCAGCCCCACTGCTGGAATTGAACCTCCGTCCCAGTGGGCCCCAGTCCCGCGCACAACCACTACACCACCAGGGCTCAGCCCCCTACCTTAATACTTAACATGTAAATATATGCACATTTCCGTCATATATATTTACATATGTACATGTAAGGCTGTAATCTTTACAAAAGCAAACTGCCACTCTTCTCAGAGCAGCTGGTATTCAAAATGTTAACTTTTTGGTTAGCAGCCTCCCGCTTAACCCCACTTTGCACCATGTCCCATTAAAAAGGCTCATTAGAGGAAGGAGATTAAAAAGGGTTCAGAAGAGGGACTGAGCCCCCATGGCGTAGTGGTTAAGTGCGAAACTGCAGCCCACGGCTTGGCAGTTCAAATCCAGCAGCGGATGTCCAGGAGCAAGGCTGGGTAGCTCCCACGACCACCAGAGGGCAGTGATGCTTTCCCCAGCGCCCCCCCCCCAAAAAAAAAGGGTTCAGAAGAATAGATGAAAAGGTGCTGACAAGGGGCTGAGCCCTGGTGGCGTAGTGGTTGTGTGTGGAACTGCGACCCACTGGGTTGACAGTTCAAATCCAGCAACAGCTCTCCAGGAGCAAGGCTGGGTCTCCTACTCACACTAGAGGGCAATGATTGCCCCACCCCCCACCCCCCCAAAAAAGGTGCTAGGGGAATGTTTAAACATTTTTTTTTTGGTGGGCATCACTGCCTCTGGTGGTCGTGGGCACTACCCAGTGCTGCTCCTGAGAGCCGTCGCTGGATTTGAACCGCCAAGCCGCAGTCCTGCACGCAACTACTTACGCCAGCGGGGCTCAGTCCTTTTTTTAAACTTTTCTTTTGGGGGGGGGAAATGTTTAAAGAATAATAACAGGGTTATTTCTGGGAGAGGCTTTCAGTGCTATCACTTCCTGTTTTGCATGTGCATACATGTAGCATCTTTGAAGAACAATAAAGTTATTTTAAAAATAATGCCACAGACCTGTTTATGGACCCTGGATGATGTTTATGAATTACACTGTTTTCCAAGCAGGTTATGAAGCAGTATGTTTGTTGTGGTATTCCACTTAGGTGGGAAATGTTACAAGAGGAAGAAAAATCTAGAAGGATATTAAGTAAAATGCTAACAGTGGTTATCTTATCTTGGGTTACAGGAGTATGGATGGATATAATGTCTGTTTTTCCTTCTCCGTCTATTTTTTATTTTCCTATAATGAGAGTGTTATCATTTTGTGAGACTAGAGAAAGGGCAGGACATGTTAACTGCGCAAAGTCTGAACAAAAAGGCTTTGAGAACAATGTGCACAACCAACGTCAGCACATACCTGAAACGGGGCCTGCTAATACGAAGAACAGCAGACCTCATGCCTGACAACTGGCCAGGGCTTGTTTGTTTTCCCCTGTTCTTTTGATCAAGATTCGACTCTTCATCTTTTATAAAAAGCAAAAACAGAAATGAGACAGAATAAAGAACCATCAGCATACCATATTGTCCGCCGATGACAAGGACTGCCCATCATCTGCTATCCCATTGGTCTGTGAGTTTTCATCCACTCCTGGAGGGACAGCAGATTCCTGGCACTCCAGTCCATGCTGGATCCTTTCAGGTTCTGTTGCTCCCTGCTTTTCCGCTGCTTCTTGAAACACAAGCATAAAAGCCATGGCCGAATTAGTGCTTATCTTCAAAGGCTTCCTAACACCAGAACCTCCCAGCTACCGCAGTGCCTGCGTGCCCCTCCCAGCTGCTCCGACTGACAGGAGCCCGGGAAGAGGCTGAGCTGTACAAGCTTCACTAGTCGAAGCGCCGCTGTCGGGGCTGCAGCACTGCATCACTCTCCTTGAGCCTGTGTTGGTGGCACCCCTCGAACTATGCAATGCAGGGGCCCTGGGGGTCGGGGGGCAGGGAGGATTACAAGCAGCTAAACATAAAGATACAGAAAAAGTGGGGAGGTGGGTGGGGGAGGTGGCAGTATTAAAGGGTCTAGAGAAGATGAAGCCTGTGGAGACAACGGTTTGACCGAGCAGAAACTGCCACACAGAGAAAACGAGGCCGTGTAAACGGAGGAAGACGGAACTGAACGGTGTCACGGGCAAGTAGCAGAACTCGGCGTTGGCGAATTTACTGTGCAGACAGGTCGACACGCAACCGACACGGGACAAGTCAGTGAGCAGGAAGTCCAGGGATGGTTTTACAGAGCACACAGTCATTCAACGAAGATGCATTAGGTGCTTAATATGTGTCAAAGGGACCCTGCTGGCAGGGTGAGCACAAGGGCAGCAGTTCAAAACTACCAGCTGCTCCCGGGCAGGGATGGGCGGCACTGTCACAGGGGGCCCCTGTGAAGAGACCCAGCCTCGGAGAGCCCACGCTGGCACTTCCCTGACTCTGCCCCACGGAGTCGCCGTGAGGGGGGCTGGCTCAATGGCCGTGGTTAAGGTGAGGGCGTGCCAGGCTCTGCGCAAACAAGGAGATGCGCGTCACGTAGAAACTTCTTATTAGGCTGAGGTGTTCGTTGCCGCTGAGCCGATTCCAAGCCCTGGGGCCCTGTGCGACACAGCAGAGCTGTTCCACGGGGCTTCCCGGCTGCCGCCTTTCAGCCGTGGATCCCCAGGCCTGTCTTCCAAGGGGCCTCTGGGGGTGGGGGGAGTGTTGGGTGACCACCCTTCCAACTAGTAGTCAGAAGCTTAATGAATTGAGCCACCTCGTCACTCCTTTGCTGTTTTAATAGAGAGAAAGTGTTATGCTAACAGTATGAGATGAAATCATTCTATTTTAAAGAAAAGGAGGAAAAGAACTTTGTATATAGCTATATGATACCCAAGGTTGAAAAAAGAAAAGAGAGAAAAAGATCAGCAACTTCTAATTTCCTTGACTAAAACCCTTAACAAGATAAATATTTCTTTAAAATCAGGACCCCATAAGTAAAACCATTAAAAAAAATGTTTGAAATGAAAAAAAAATCAGGACCCAGCAAACACATACGCATGTGTAGAGAGAAGTGATGTGCATGCCTCACGAAACAATATTTCACATTGCTAAAGGTAACCCAACTGTCCTCTAGTCTTTATTGCCTTTTATTTAAAATACAGTGTTATTGCCGTCCACTCCGCTACTGAGGTCTCAGCTTACTGACGGGTGGCTGGTCCAGGGCTGAGAGTTCAGCATGTGGTCACGTGCAGGATAACAAAAAGAAAAAGCCTCCCCACAGTCGTTCTGAGTCATCACAGTGACTTCCACTGGAGCCCTACCAGGAAATTGAGGGAGTTAAGATGCCTAATAAAATGAGTAGCGGTCCCTGTGCACCTCATCCATGTGGCCTCAGTGACCTGGGGCTCAGAGCGCACTTTCCAGGGACTTCTGGATGCCTCCATCTA
>PVJH01031859.1:0-23316 GCA_004026705.1 Nesogale talazaci
CATAATATTGGCTTTAGAACGGGGTATTTCTGAATATTTAGTGATGCTGTATTCTATGATTCCCAAAATATACACTGTATTACAGAATAAATAAATGAACAATGTCAAGAAATAAGCTAACCTCTTTGCTTCTCAATACCAAATAGATGCCTGTTTGATTAATTCGATTGCAAATTTATAATACTTATTGAATACACTCTGTGTATGGGTCCTCTAGAGGAGCAATAAGGGTAAAAAAAGAGAAAGAACTTTACTTCAGAGAAACGACTCAAATGTAGAGCAGAACTTTACTGCAACAAAAGGACTCCAAACATTATGCAGAAATGGACCATGCAAACTATGCAGCTGCCAAGTCCCAAATTCTTAGATCAGACAAAACCTCTGAAAGCCTCTCAGAGTTTATGTGGCTGCAGGAACTAGTGGTGTCATTGTTAGGTGCCATAAACTTGGTTCTGTCCCATAGTGACCTTATGTACAACAGATGGGAATACTGGCAGGTTCTAAACCATGCTTATGATTGGCCCTGTGAGTATGCTCATTGTTGTGCCCATGGTGTCAATCCATCTCCTGGGGTGCCTTCCTCTTTTTCGATGATACTCTACTTAAGCAGGTGTCTTAATCACACTCTTCTCTTAGGTAATCACCACTCTTCTGTTCGTTTGCCATACTGTGGTGGCTTGTGTGTTACTGTGATGCTGGAAGCGATGTCACTGGCATTTCATATGACAACAGGGTCAACCAAAGTGAACATGCTTCAGTGAAGCTACCAGATGGATCTTGGTTTACAGCAGAGAATACTAGAAATATATTTTCTTGTGGTTCATTGACTGCTCAAAGGCATTCAAATGTGCAGACCATAATAAACTCTGGATAAACTTGAGAAGAACAGGAATTCTGTAACCCTTCAGTGTGCTCATTCAGAACTTGTACATGGATCAGTAGGCAGCTGTACAAATAGAACAATGGACTACTGCATGGTTTACAATCAGGAATGTTGTGCGTCGGGGTTGTATCTGTCACCATATTTGTCCACTCTATATGCAGAGCAAAACATGAGACAAACTGGATGATATAAAGAAAACTGAGACATCAGGACTGGAGGAAGTCTTATGAACAACCTGCAGTAAGTAGATGACACAACCTTACTTCCTGAAAGTGAGGAGGAATTGAAGGTCTTGCTGACAAAAATCAAGAATTGGACCCTTCAGCGTGGATTACAACTCAATGCAAAGAAGACCAAAATCCTCATAATTGGACCAATAGGTAGCATAATGATAAATCGAGAAAAGTTTGAAGTTGTCAAGGATTTTGTCTTACTTGCATCCACAATCAGTACTAAGAGATCAAAAAGTGTATTACATTAGGTAAATCTGCCGCCCAAGATCTCTTTAGAGCAGGGGTGTCAAACTGACAGCCCATGGCCCACTTGTGACCCCCAAGGTAATTTTTTTGTGACCCATGATGCTCTGAAATAAAATGAAAATAGAAAAAAAATTGTTACGAAGAAAATAGTGCTTCGGGGATGTGGCTATCATGTGCTTATGTTAATTTCATGATAGAGATGTAGGGGTGGAGTCTAGCTTGTTAATCTGGAGATAGCCATTGAGTAGCCAATGAGGCCTCTATGTGGGCATGGCTTTCTCCTGAGACTTCTGGGAAATCTCGCGATATTTCCTTCGTAAAGATGAGAAGCTATCTTCCCCAGTTGTTGGGAGTTAGTCTCAGAGATGATGTATCACAAGACAAGATGGCAGTGTCTGAGGAGCCGGAGAATTCACATGGCTTGGCCATGATGGAACCAGACCTCTGAAGCTGGAGAGGCCACGTGGAGACCCCTGCCAGCTAGGAGTTGCTTCTGCCACCACTGGATGCTGCTGATGAACTCTGAGCCCTGGAAATGAGGACCCTGAGACCCCTGCCAGCACTGGGATTCTGCACCCACTGACCCGTGACTTCGTGAGTCGGAAGGAGACATTATAGACTTGTATCGGGCATATGGGCTAATATCGGACTTATGACTGAACTGGACTGGGTTGGGATGCTTTATCAATGTTCCATTCCTATTGTTTATAAATCCTTTCCTTATATTCATATGCGTGTCTATAAATTTGTTCCTCTAGTCTACCTGGACTAACACAGGGGAGATCGAAGCTACACAAAATTCCCTCGTTAACACTGTAACTATTGAAGATGAGTATGCACGTGGCCAAGTGCTTTCCTGGGGGTCTGTGGACTGGTGTAAACAGGCTGACTCTACTCCAACAATGTTTGGAAGAGATGGGTCTCTCATTCTCAGTGTCACATGATGTAAGCAGATCCCAATAACGACAAGGTTAAAAAGAACACTCTGGGTTGTGCTGTTATGAGCCAGACTTAGTGGCAGCACTAGTTAACATTTTTAGAGAGAAGCCATTAAGATTATGCATTATGTTTGTCAGCTGCCCAAAATTTTGTGTTTATTATTAGTTGCTTTCTTATATTTTCCGGTCACAACAAAAGAGGTAAGTGAAAACATGTAATAATTGGACTTTGTTAAGGTTAACATTAAATTATGTGCATCTTAAAGTGCATATTGAAATGCTAGTGGTATGTGTTAAATTTTCTCTGTCAACTTATAGATATTATATATACTATCTTTGCATTTAGCACTTTTGTCAAAAATGTTAATTTATTTAAGTATCTTATTCAAGATTTTGAATTGATTGATTTGTAGAATGATTCGGTTTTAAAAGACAAATATCGAGAAGTTGGAATTCTCTCTCTCTATATATATATATATATATTTATATTTATATTTATTTATTTATTTATTTATTTTAGGCATCACTGCCTTGGTGGTGGGAGGAGGAAGCCCATCCTTTGCTCCTGTGAGCGGGAATTGAACCTCCATCCCAATGGGCCGCAGTCCCGCGCACAACCACTACGCCACCGGGGCTCAGCCCCTCAAAATATATTCTTATTTAGATCAGAAATACCCAGAAATTGAAAAGTTTTCTGCATTGATTTTATAGTATTTTGGGGAGTATGCAATTGTGTAAGTGAATACTTTCACCCATGAAATTAAACAAAATGGCATACAGATCAAGATTAACTGATAAAAATCTATCTGCCTTAATGGAGATTATCTGTTCACAGTCTTTCCAACTGCTTCCAGGTATTGGAAAACAAGTAGGAGGAAAGTTCCAGCAAGTTTTAGATAAAAAAGAATAATTTTAGTCCTAAAAATACACTAAATAAAATGAATGCTCCCAGGGATAATGGAACAAGTGATTCAAAATCAGTGACAAGCTGGGTGTGAGAGGCCTGATAGGGAATGATCAAGAGTAATGTAACAGAGAAAAAATACCGAAACCCAATGGAAGCTGAGCGTGATAGTGGTACAAGAGGAAAGTGAAAAGAAAATAGAAGAAAGAACTGCCCACCAGGGGCAGTTCTAGAAGTCTAAATAGGGTAAAGGGCATATATAAAGGTCTAAATGCAGGGCAGTTATAGAGGTCTAAATAGATTAAAGGGGAGTTATAGATATAAATAGAGTAAAAGGCATATATAAAGGTCTAAATACAGGCATGTACAGAGGTGAATATATTTCTATATGATGATGGGGAAGTATATCTATGTGCATACACTTATAGAATTAGTATTAAGACAGCAGATGGGCATTGGACGTTCACTCAAGTACTTCATCAATGCAAGAACACTTTGTTCTATTATATAGCATTCTATGATGTTCTCCTTCCTTACACAATCACTGAATACAAATGTGTGCATAATCAAAAGTGGTGAAGAAAGCTGATGGTGCTCGGCCATCAAAAGATGCAGTGTCTGGGATCTTAACGGCTTAAAAGTAAACAAGCAACCATCTAGTTCAGAAGCAACAAAGCCTACATGGAAGAAGCACACCTGCTTATGTGACCATGAGATGTCAAATGAATCAGTTATCAGGCTTCAAAGAGCTAAAAGTTACATCATTATAAATGAAGGGGAGTACAGATTGGGGGCCCAAAGCCCAACAAAAAGTGAAGCAACATCCCATCCCCTTACAGAGAGGTCGCAGGGAGGAGACAAGTCAGTCAAGGCACAGTGCAGAAACAATGAAATACACAACTTTTCTCAATTTCTTGAATGTTTCCTCCCATCCACTATCATGATCCCAATTCTAGCTTATAAATACAGCTAGACCAGGGGAAGTACACTGGTACATATAAGAGTCAGAAATATGGGGAATTCAGGACAGATGATCCCATCAGGACCAGTGGTGAGAGTGGTGATACCAGGAGGGTGGAGGGAAGGTGGAGTAGAAAGGGGGTACCAACTGCAGGGATCTACATATAATCTCTATGGACAACAGGAAAGTGGGTGAAGGAACATATAGGATAGTGTACAATATGACAAAATAATGATAAAATTTTAATTATTAAGAGTTCATGAGGAAAGAGCGAGGTAGGGGAAATATGGGAAGCTGATACTGGGGGCCCTAAGTGGAAGAGGATGTTTTGAGAATGATGATGGCAATAAATGTACAAATGTGGATTGATGTATGTATTGATCATGTATTGATCATGTATTGATCATGACAATAGTTGGATGAGCTCCCAATAAATTGATTTAAAAAATAAATAAAAGCAATTATGCAGTGTTTTAATTATCCTATCCATATTCCTGAATCCTCACTTCAAAATATATATTTAACAAAATTTGTAAATATGATGTGGCCCACGTGAATCTTTCCTATTACACCAAATGGCCCATGTTTTAATTGAGTTTGATGCCCCTGCTTTAGAGTATTGAAGAACAAGTTAAGATGTTAACTTGAGGGCCAACGTATTCTCTGTTGCCTCTCATACACAGGAAAGTTGGTAAATGATTAAGGAGTACAGTAGAATAGATACATTTTTATTTGGGGGCTGGAGAAGAATATTGAACTGCTAAAAGAACAAATTGATCTGTGTTGGAAGAAGTAAGGCCAGATTGCTCCTCAGACACAAGAAAGGCAAATTTTGTTCTCATTTACTACGGACACATGATCAGGAGAGACCAATCCCTGGGGAAGGAAATCATGTTCAGTGAAGTGGAGGGCCACAATAAAACAGAAGGCCCTCAGCAAAATGGACTGACACAATGGCTACACCAATGTGCTCAGGCATAGAGACAATTGTGGTGGTGCAGAACAGTGCTGTGTTTACTTGTGGTGTGCATAGGGTTGCTCTGAATCAGAACCGACTAGATGGCACCAAACGACAGCAACAACTATAATCACTGAAAACTTACTCTAGGAATATTTAGTAGTCATGCACTCTCCAGTTCCACAGCACTGTGAGCAGTATTCTACATAAGGCATGGGAGAAAGATGGGGCTTCTATGCTTGCAAAATATTTCAGACTTGAAAACACATAGAGGTACTTCTGCCCTGTCCTATAAGGTCACTGTGAGTCATCGACTCAATGACAGTGAGTCTTTTTAGTATTTGTTTGCATACAAGTAATACTGTTACTAAAGGGAGTGTGTTAGGTACATAAATGAAAAAAAAAGGTAGACCATATAAATGCACGCTTTACTTTAATTTTCTGTTGGTTAAGGCTGCATGAAAGTCTAAAGTCAGCTCAGTTTTATCTAAAGTATGTAGAATATTTTTTATCCTGTTTTATTTTTTGAAACTCTAATTTTCTTTTGCAGTATAAAAATATTTCCAGTGTGTAGCTATATGCTTATCCTATTTTAATAATTTGGCAAGGAGCCTATCAATTTGTACGCACATGATTGTTTCCACCCTAGGAAAAAAAATTCAGCTATACGTTTGAGTATTTATTTTCAATAACTTTTATTTATTGTCCATAGAAACCTATAATTCTGAGATTGAATATCAACCCTCTGATCTCCATATAAATTACCCAATCTTTTAACTTTAATTTCTTTGCAGATTAAGGTCCTGAATCTTATCTTTATGACTCTCTCTTCTTACTTCATAGAGGTTATGTTCCCTACCATATTATTGAAATGTCAACAAGGTATATTTTTATTTAATTCCCTCTTTGTATGAAATAACTTCTGGATGATGTGTTTTCTGAGCCTTCAAAAGAAGTTCCTACTCTAAAATACATTTCTGCTAGTTCTTGTAGGACTTTCTTTTCTTGTGTTTTCATATTAGAATGACAAAAGAGATGAAGGTCTAGCATTTGTCTTAAAAGTGGAAATGTGGCTGAAATCGGAACCATTAATGTCTTATAATTATAAAAGAAGTACATATACTTAGTGGCAAATCAACATTTTCACATAATGTGAAATTCATGATTAAATAGGAACGGTCTCCACTTGTTTTCATTTCAAAATATTTTATCAAGAATACAGCACTTAAATAAAGGTATACAGCACTTAAATAAATAAAAATGTAGATAGTTAAAAATATGTTTGAATAATAATTTAAACAACTTTTAAAACAATCTAAACAATGGATGATGAAGGTTGATTGCTGGGTCACATTCCAATTTCACTGTCTCAATTTTTTATTAGAGCAAAGTTGTTAAATTGGTAAACACGACTTTGCTTTTACTTAAAACTGATTTTTGTTTGTTTTGTGGCATCACTGCCCTGGTGGGAGTAGGAAACCTAGCTTTGCTCCTGGAGAGCTGCTGCTGGATTTGAACCGCCAACCCTGTAGGTCGCAATCCCACACACAACCACTACGCTACCGGGGCTCAGCCAAAACTTTTTTTTTAATCAATCTAAGACTATGGTCTGTGGGGAAAACAAATTCTCAGCATATCCTGCAAAAATATTACTTACCCACACCAACACCCCAACCTAGGATTATCTATGATTTACACTTCCTTGTTTGCAATATAACAGCACTATCTTTCTGATTTCAATGTCCTTTGGATATAAGAAGTGTAATTGTATTCCTTGAAAGTCTATAGTATCTAGCAAATAGAATAGTGTGTTTATGTAACACCTGTCTTTTCTCAAAAAACATTACCTATTCCAGTGGGTCAGCTGGGTTTTCTTTCTCTCTTTCTTTCTTCCTTTTTTTTTTGTTAGTAAAGTCCCTATTTATCTGAATTGCATACTTTATCTGTATCTGTTTATAGTAAGACTAATTTCATCTGTACTTCTTATATTCTTAGTAGACATTCTGATTCTGGCAATAGATAATATATAAGTTTTATCTGTGTATTTCTAGAGTAGGTTGCAATTAATTTTAAAAAATCTGGGCTGAGCCCGGTGGTGTAGTGGTTGTATGCAGGACTTCGGTTCGCAGAGTTGGCAGTTCAAATCCAGCAGCAGCTCTCCAGGAGCAAGGCTGGACCTCCTATTCCCACAAGGGGGCATTGATGCCCACAAAAAAATCTATTTTGGTGTCTTCATAAATATTATAAGAAATTTATAAGATGGAAGGATCACTACAAAAAATTTGGAACCATGACCACCATGTATGGATTATTGCGTAAAATATCACATTTTGTTTTCTTTTCCTCCAATTTTTAATGATGAGAGAATATTTTTTAAATCATCAATGATAGCATTATTGGATATCTTAATATCTTTGCTTCTTTGAAATGTTTTATCAGATTTGAAGTCATCTTGCAATTTATAAAACAAGTCACAGATCTTTATATTTTCTGCTATTTAAGCGAAACTTATTCCATCTTGATTTTTTAAGACAAACATGTGTGGAAAGTGAGTACTACAGAGAGCAGTACCTGAAGAAAGTGCCTGTGGTTTCCAACTGCCTTTTAACCGTGTCTGCTTTACAATATATTGCTTAACATATATATATACCATATAAATATTTCCTTATATCCTTTCTAGCTGCCCATCATGTCTACTATAGTTACAAATGTTGTTGCATGTCTCTACAGTATAATATTCATTATGTCTGCAGTCATCCTAAACTAAGTGTGTGAATTTGAAACAAAAGCTGTGTAGGTGAAGCAATGTGATTTTGTTGATCTTAAGACTCATTTAATTTGGTTTATGCATTTATGTTCATATGTGCAATCTTTGAAACATTTAAAATACTTTTTATCAGCATAAAAGTAATCACTAGTCAGGGCCAAAATAATTGTAGCAATATTTAATCTATATAAGGCACTGTATTTCAGTCACTGGTATGATCATTTATGAGTAACCTATTATAACTTGTTAGCAAAGAAATGACCTTTTCTTATAAGAAAAGGGCACATTTTACAGCTTTGTGAACATGTCCTATCTACTTAGAAGGCTTTTTGAGAATAGTAAGATGTGCTGACATTTAGTTTTATTCTAGTTCATCACTATTAACTTCTTTCCACTGACTTTAGATAGTTGTACATGGTCCTTCATCAGGACAAAAAGAAATAAAGAAAATAAGTTTTTCTCTATGTGGCATTGGAACTTGTTAAATTTTAAAGATAATAATAAAATAACTGAATAGTATAGGAAGCTTCTTTGTGATCCAGTCAAGCTCTTTAGAATCTATAAGAAACTACACAAACAATCATGGAAGGAATGCTTGAAAAGTTTTCCATCAAAGTCTTGTCTTTAGGAAAACCTCATCACTCCAACAACTGGACTTGCCTCTGAGCAGCAATCACTTTACAAGCTTCATTTTCACATACTTAGAGTCTCATGAACAGCAGAAAAATCACAAAATAGAAAATGACTCTGATTTTGAGCCTCTTCCCAATGTTGCGATTTCCTTGAGAATGCAATTTCATTCCTGACTTTGCCAGGCCATTTACTACACTCCGGGCACCCTGTGGATCAATTCAGCTATGAAGTTAACAAAGTATGGAAGCTTTCTATGAGCATATATTCAGCCATGCATTTGCTATACTTTTCTCTGCAGTATGTTTAATGGATTTGGACATAAAATCTGAGGCATTTCACAGACTATTTGATATGTATGGGATATCACAGTTCAGAATGAGGTTTTCATTTCAGTTAATTTAATGTTTGGAGTCTGTCAGATCTACTGAAAGATGGGTAGTTATACTAGGCGTGCCGTGAAAGAATCAGATCTTCCCTCCCCCTCCCCTATGGTTAGCCTTCCTTGAATGTGTTCATTAAACTGATAAATGATTTCCAACAGAGAAAATTAGAAATGCTTCAGACATTGGAGAACAAAAAGAGAAGGAGAAAAAGGAAATTAAAGTTCAAATTTCATAAAGAACCCTGATTATATATTGGAAACTACCTTAGTCTTTGACAACTATTATTTTGATATTAAATTTTGCTAATGTTGTTTCTCTATATATCCCATATTCCAGGTCCAGAATAAATTCACAGTCCCTTTATTGATTACAAATATCAAAACAGAGGGAAAATGGTAAAGAAAGGATGTTTAATTAATGTGACAATATAAATGAATTTTAATATAATGTTAGAGTACTGTTTTACATTTCTCAGATATCTAAGCATGTGAAAACTTGGTGACAATGTTGGAGACTCACGTTTTTGAGGTATGACCTTGGGTTTTCTGGTCTCTAAATTTTAATTATTCTAAGATGTGAATATCTCTGCAGTGTCATTGCTTCTTTTATAGCCCGTTCTTGTTTGATTGAATATTGAGCCAGGGAGGTGTGGTCATTTCCGGACCTGAAGGGTGACGAAGAGTCATAGTGTTGGCAGTTTCCCCTCTGTCTGACCATTAAGCCTAGTGTTTTCTTTAATTTTCAGTTTTGTTCCACATTTTTTTCCTAGTCTATCCAGGATCTTCTAAGAGGATCCTTTTTAGAACAATTGTTAGCGGCAGTGTCTAATTCTTCTGGTCTCCAGGTTCTGCAGAGTGTGTTTTTAGTTCATTAGTCCATTGGCCTAATTGTTTCCATGTGTCTTTTTTTTTTAATCTTCCACTCTTCTTTCCTCCAGACAAGGAAAAACCAATAGTTGTAGCTTAGTTGGTTGTTCAATTTCTCATAATGCCTTAGTTGCTATGCACCAAAATAGAACATAGAACACTGTGTGAAATATATTATGCCAGTTCATCTGGATGTCCCCTGAGACTATGATCCTGACCTTTTAATGATTGGGATTATGTCTAAGAAATTTCATAACTTCATACCTTGTATGCTCTATCACATTCAGGGATATATTTGCAGCAATCCTAAATGCTCATGTACAAATATTATTTATAAAACCTACATACATTTGTGGATATACTGCTGTTATTCTTCCCACACTTGTTGAGCCTGCACATCTAGGTAATTGTCCAGTCATACACCACTGTGATTGCAAGACTGAGTGCACAACAACATTCAATACTTGCATTCCATGCAGTGTCTTCCTCTGCCTCCATGGTTCCATCGTTTTTAGTAGGATTTTTTATTGTATTTGTTTTCCTAGTAACCGAAGTTAATATGGGTCTACCCTCTAGCCAGCAATTTACCCTTCCATTCTCTCCCACCCCCATTATCTATCAAATATATATACATTTTGTTGCAAGAAAACCTTTTCTTGACTTTCTACTATAATGATCTCATGTAATACTTATCCTTGTGTTTTAGATAGTATCAGCTCCCTATTACCATATCCAGATAATATTTTGCACAGCATAAATAACTTTATTTTCATTGTACCAAAATGACATATGTGGGTTGCATTAAAATATATATGCTCCTGTGTGCCCCCCCCAAGAGCATGTTGTTGATTTGATTGCCATGCGTGATGCATGATATGTGGCTGTCCTCCCGTGTGTCAAGTCGATATAATAATCTTCCTCTGTCCTAGCCTCCCCTGCCTCTCCCGTCGTGAGTCCTCCATGCTGTGAATGAGTCAGGAGGACGGTGTGCTATACAGTATGCCTCCCCCCTTTCCCAGGGGCCCTCATGGCTCAAGCCACCTCCTCCCTGGACTCACCCTCTATCTTACAAGAATGCATCAGGGAGAGGAGTGGGCAGAGGCAGGGCCTCATCCCTGCCAAGAATGAAGCCTGAGCTTTGGACTGAGGTGCCTGAGCTGACAGCCTCCCAGACGCGGGAGCCCGTGTGTGTGTTCTCACACCATCTGGAGGCGTTCTGGACCTCGGGTTTGGCCAAGATCACCTGGAGAAGGCCAAGAGCTGCTCTTACCAACACGCTGGGAGGAAGACCCCCTGCACCACCGAGGCGGGGGAATCTGGGTGAACCTGAATCTGGAATGATAACTCTCCCTTGTTGTGAAAGAATAATAAATCTGTGTGTACTGAAATATATATATATATATACATATATATATATACTCCTTTTTATATTCTCTGGCTAATATATTTGGTTACCAAGATAAAGTCTAGGGTTAGAGTCCATTTGGAATTACTGCAGAAGAAACAAACCTAAAAAGCTTAACAATTTATTTTCCCCAAATCAGCTATTAAAAATTATGGATTATAAATACACACAATTTTTCAACATTTCATTATAGAAAAGATATAGAATGGATGATTTAGAAAAGCAAAGTCAATGAAGTGTATGTATATAAAAATACATATAAATTTAATTAAAGAAAATGTCACAAAATTGTGAGGAATTGACCCAAGTAACTCTGTAGGTTGAAAAGTCCTAAAGTCATGAGAAGTCAACAGGCTAAAACCCTGTGTTAGTCCGTGTAGACTAGAGGAACAAATTTCAAAGACACGCATATGGATATAAGGAATGGGTTTATATTCAAGAGGAACAGGACTTTCAGAAAACATCCCAGCCTAGTTCAGTTCAAAGTCATAAGTCCGATATTAACCCATATGCCCGAAATCAGTCTATAAAGTCTTCTTCCGACTCACGAAGTCACAGGTCAGTGGGTGTAGAATCCTGGTGCTGGCAGGGCACCTTGCCTCCAGGGCTCAGGGTCCATCAACAGCAGAAGCAACTTATCGGTGGCAGAGGTCTCCATCTACCCGCCCCAGCTTCAGAGGTCTGCCTCCATCAGGGCAAAACTGTGTGGTCTCTCCGCCAGCTCCTGCAGCTTCTCAAACGCTGCCAGCTTGTCTTGTCCATGATTAATCATCTCTGAGACTAACTCCCCACAACTGGGGAAGAAAGCTTCTCATCTTCACCAGGGAAATATCGTGAGATTTCCCAGAAGTCTCAGGAGAAAGCCATGCCCACATAGAGGCCTCATTGGCTGCTCAATGGCTATCTCCAGATTAACAGGCTAGACTCCACTCCTACATTTCAATCATAAAATTAACATAAGCACGTGACTGCCACAAACCCCTTACTGACTCATTGTTTCAGGGGCTGACCAATCCAACATGTGTGGGCTAGGAAGCATGCTGGGGTCTCTCTTTACTCACTGACTGAGTTGTTGGGCTTTGCTCATACAAAATCTGCAGGTCAGGTGGGAAGCCAGAGACTTCTTCCCAAGAAGTAGAGGTCAGATGAAAAAGAGAATTTTGTCAGAGTATCCATTTGTCTCTATCCATATTGGAGGCAGATCACACCCTTAAGGAAACTTCCTTTTTAACTGATGGATTTCTCACATCAGATCACAAACAGAAGGTCTGTTAAAATACTGATAGCAATTGCCTAGTCAGCTTGACACATGACATTAGATGTCACAGATATCTTGCATTGTGATTTCATGATGAATTTGTACTTTAATCAGGCTGCTTTAGTAGTCTGCAAAAATTTTAAGTCCAAAAGTAGTCTAAATATATTGTCTTTTATTCCTCCTTGTAGACAGATTTCTGTCATGAATCATTTATCATTTTATTTTCAATGTCAAATAGCCATGTATGTGTTAAAAATTCATATATTAACTATATAGTTATATTTGCTATATAACTCATTAAGAGAAGCATATATATAATTATAGAATACTTTTACATACCTACAGTCAGAACACTGAGAGTTCTAACATATAAATCATGGAATTAAGAATGAAAATTACACATGACTCAGGTCCTTTCTGAAGTGATTGAAGCATTTAATACCAGGATTGGAAAGATAGGTCTATTTTTTTCTCTGCACAGAGATCAAGGCCGTTAAATTATCTGCATGTGGCTGTTCTTTGACCTCTTTATACAATTGGTATAAAGAGCCTTTTTTCTATGAGCCTTCTATCTTCTATCATGCGATATTTATTTATCCTCCCATCACCTATATTTCAGCCCAGTTCAAAGAACTCATTAAGTATGTGTTATTTATACATCCCTGATACAGCAGGTATTGCCGTGTTAGCCTGGGGATACTAGAGAAACAAAACCAGAGAGACTCACATGTGTATAAGAGAGAGTTTTATATAAAGGGTAACTATACCGTAAGGAAGCATCCCAACCCAGTCCAGTCCAAGACTGTAAATCCAATATTAGCCCATCTGCCCGATACCAATCTATAAAGCCCGCTTCAGACTCACAAAGCACATGCAATGATGCTGAATGCAGGATGATCACAGGCCAGTGGACAGAAAGTCTTTGGATTCAGTCGGCTTGTAAGCATCTCAACACTGACAGGGGTCTCTTCCTGGCTTCTCTGGCTTCAGAGGTCTGGTTCTATCAGGATAGGTCCATGCAACTATTCCAGCTCCGGGCACTAACATAGTTCCATCTTGTCTTGTCAGTTGCAATGTCTCCCAGGGAGTGAACAGGGAGAGAGAAGCATGTAATGCCTCTGAGGAGGAAAACACCAGATTTCGGAGAATTCTCGGGAGAAGGCCATGCCTCTAGAGAGGCCTCATTGATCCAATTGACAGACTAGATGCCAGCCTTTCACTTTCAACCCTCTCAAGTCCCAAATTGACACCAGATTATGTAACTACCACAAATGTTACTAGTAATTTTATTTATTGGGAAACCTACAACATTTCCCTAGAATAAATTTTTACTCTAGAAACTTCCCTAAAACCAGCTGGAAAGTATGTAATGGTGACTACTAAGGGGGAATCATCAAGGGATTTAGACATATAGTCAAATTCTGGGTAGTTAATGAGCCCAAATCCTTAACTTTTGATAAAATTCTTTCAGTTAACTAGTGTACAGAGGAAAAAAGGCAAGTGGGAAGAACTTTGAGTTGAACCAGTTAACTTATAGCTTGAGTATAGATATAATATATATAAATTTTAAAGCTATAAATTTATATAGCGATACATAATTATATATCTCTCTATATAATATATGCTATAAAAGTTAATGCTTAATTTACTGTAGCTATCAAGATAAACTCACAGGTTTATGAAATCAACTGCTTTTTCAGCTATTCTGATCAAGATTATCTTTGGAAAAAATTATCTAAGTTGATTTTCCATAAATTGTCTTTGGTTTTTGTTTCCATTCACCCTTGGTGGAACAATGGTTAAACACTCAACTGCTATTCAAAAGGCTTACAGTTCAAGCCCATCTGTGGCAATCATATGCTTATGTTAATTTCATGATTGAGATGTAGGGGTGGAGCCTAGTCTGTTAATCTGGAGATAGCCATTGAGTAGCCAATGAGGCCTGATGTGGGCATGGCTTTCTCCTGAGACTTCTGGGAAATCTTGCAATATTTTCCTCATGGATATGAGAAGCTATCTTCCCAGTTGTTGGGAGTTAGTCTCAGAGACAATGAACTATGGAGAAGACAAGATGGCAGCATATGAGGAGCTGGGAGAGCTGGAGGAGAAGCCATATGGCCTTATCTTGGGGGGACCAGACCTCTGAAACTGGAGAAGCCACATGGAGACCCCTGCCAACGCTAAGTTGCTTCTTCCACCAATGGATGCTGATGATGGACCCTGAACCCTGGAAGCAAAGAGCCCTGGGGAGACCCCTGCTGGTGTCGGAAATCTGCACCCACTGACCTGTGACTTCCTGAGTCGGAAGGAGACTTTATAGACTGATATCCGGCATGTGGGTTAATATTGGACTTATGACTTTGAACTGGACTGGACTGGGATGCTTTCTCAATGTCCCATTTCTCTTGTATGTAATCCTTTTCCTTATATCCATATGTATGTCTATCAATTTGTTTCTCTAGTTTACCTGGATCATCACACTATCCACCCACTTCATTGAGGAACAATCTCTGAGTCTAATGGCATCATGATTCCAACCTAGAAACCCTGGCAGTCCTCCTTTGTAAAATGGGGTCCTCAGGGGTCATTGTTGATTCACAGCTTCTTAGCAACAGCACTCTGAAAATGTGGCTCGATTGCAGTACTTTTGCACCACTTTGAGATTCATTTGAAAAATAGAAAAATAATCAAATCAGCTAATTCTCAGCTGTTGTTGTTAGGTTCTAACTCATAGAATTCCTATATAAAGCAGAGTAAAGCTTTGTCCAGTCCTGGAAATCCTCACAACTGTTGTCATGTGTAAGACAACTGCTGTAGCAACTGTGTAAATTAATCTCACTAAGAGTTTTCTTTTTTTAAGTTTACTGACTCCATCCATGACAAATAGGATGTCATTCTCCAGACACTGGTGCCACCTGTTAACATACCCAAAATATCTGAGAATAAGTCCCACTAGGTGTTTTTACGGAGCATTCTGACTTTACTTCTTCTAACAGATAAATTAGTTCTGTCAAATATTCTCTGCCAGGACCATAAATCAAATCCATTGATTTTTCTTCAGTCATCCTTGTCTTTGTCTGGTTTTCACATGGATATGATACAATTGAAAATAACATGCCTAGGGGTTGACTTCCAAGAAGGGGGCCATTGGGTAATACATACCAGAATGACTCCGCAGAAATCAGCCCAGAAGAATTACTAAGAGGGAAATTCAACAGTCACATTGCAGGAAAAGCATCACAAAGATATGTAGACAGATACACATGGTTTTGAGGTACTGGGGCTTTTGCTTTACCACAGTCGAGGCTGGCTAGGGTTGGACCTTGGTTCTACCACTGTCTCAGCCAGAGCCGAGATCATTTAGAGCAGGCACAAGAGGGGCATTATCAACATAGCCACAGCTTGTCTTTGCCTCGGGGAAGGGATTAAGCCCTTACAGCCCCACCATCAGGGATCAGGGCTTAGCTATCTTTTTACTTTTGTTTCGTTCTCTTCTCTCTATCCCCCCACAGCCTCAGTAACCTTAGTTTTTTTTCCCTCTTTGTCTCTTCCATTTTCTCTCATATGCCCCTGTCGAACTCCAAACCACTCCCCTTAGTCTAGGGCATTTAAGCCTGCACTCCACCCAGCTGGGAGACTTCCAACCTGTGCAACATAGCCCAAGGCTGGGGAAAATCTGTCAACCCTCCACCAGGGGATATTCTGCACAATTTTTCCCAGGAGAATTCCTGTCTGTGTGGCTGGGGAATTCCTATCTGTTCTCTGTGGTCCCATGTGACAGAGGGAAATTCCTTCCACGTTCCTTAGTGTCTCACATGGCCTAAGGCAGCTCAGCCAACACTCACCATTTCATGCTCCTTTGGGAACCTCTGCCCAACAAGGGGGCTAAAGATTTAAGCACAATTAGAAAATTTGGCCTGATAGACATTTAAAGCGTTTTTCCATGCAAATTCAAAAAAATGACCATTTTTTTCAAGCCCACATGGCACATATTCGAAGATAGAACACATACTGGGGCATAAGGTAAATCTACATAAATTTAAGCACATTGGTATCATACAGACCTCTCTCTCTGAACACTGTGCCAGAAGGCTGAAAAAGAAGATAAGGAAAGCAAGAGCAAGCAATTGGAGAATGAGTAACTCTATATTGCAAAGGGAGTGTATATTGGCCAAGATCAGAAATCAAATCAGGAAATTCCTAGAAACTAACAAGAATGAAAACATGACATATGAATACTTTTGGGACCTCAGAGGAAGTTTCATAACAATACATGCACACCTGAAAAAGGAAGAAAGAATCATCATTGATATGCTGGCACAAAATTTACAACTACTAGAGCAGAACCAACAGGACAATAATAGCAAAAGAAAAGAAATAATAAAAATCAGGGCTGAGATTCAGGAGAGGGAAAATAAGAAAGCTATGGAAAAAATTAATGCTGCTAAAAGTTGGTTCTTTAAAAAGATAAATATAAACAAAAGGCTGCTGGCAAACCTAATCAAAGTAAGAAGGGAACAAATTTCAATAGCAATAATGAAGGATGAAAGAGGGGATATTACAACAAACCCTAATTAAATCAAAAGGATAATTAAACAGCATTACGAAGGACTGTACTCTAATGAATTCAACAATTTGGAAGACATGGATATATTCTTGGAAAAGCAATCTCTCCCTAGACTATTCCCAATGGACGTCACTGATCTCAACAGAACAATAGCAATAGAAGAAATAGAGAAGTTTATCGAGGGATTACCCAGCAGGATTCACAGGAGAATTCTACCAAGCATTCAAGGCATAACAGACACCAATCCTACACAAACTCTTCCAGACTATAGAAAAAGTAGGCCAACTCCCAAACTCTTTCTATGAAGCTAGTATAACTCTGATACCAAAACTGGGCAAGGATCTCATAAAAATAGAAAACTACAGACCAATATCTCTAATGAATATTGATGCAAAACTCCTTAACAAAATACTGGTTAATATAATTCAAAAGTATATAAAACAAATAATTCACCATGACCAAGTGGGATTCATGCCAGGGATTCAGGGATAGGTAAGCATATGAAAGATCATTAGTACTATTTGCCATATTGACACGAAAAGCTTTGAGAACCACATGATATTATCTGTAGATGAGTAAAAAATATTAGACAGCACTCAACATTAATTCCTCTTTAAGACACTCAAAAAGATAAGAATGGAAAGAAAATTCCTCAAGACAATACAAAGTAAATATGACAGATCAACATCCAACATGGTATTCAATGGAGAAATGAAACACAATTCCACTGAAAAGGGGGACCAGACAAGGATGCCCCTTATCCCATTCTTATTTAACATTGTACTGGAGGTTTTAGACAACAATAAGAAAAGGTATTATTCTGGGGTGGAGGTTTTCGACAACAATAAGGCAATGAAAATACATCAAAGGTATTATTCTGGAGAAGGAAGCAGTGAAGCTATTGCTATTTGCAGATGATAGACTTTATATATGGAAAGTCACAGAAGTTCCTCAAGGGGAGTACTGGAAGCAATAGAGAAATATGGAAGATTGGGAGGATACAAGATCAACAAATAGAAGTCTATCACACTGCTATACACATTGGATAAGACCACAAAAGAGAAGATTAAAAAAGTGGTACCTTCACAATAGCAAAGCACAAATTTGAATATCTAGGGATATATCTGACTAAAAGAACAAAGGATTTATATGATGAAAAAGTGCAAAACTGTATTATAAGAAATTAATTGTGACCTCAAGAAATGGAAGAAAAACCCATGCTCATGCATTGGAATACTCACTATCATAAAGATGTCAGTTCTGTCCAAGACAATATACAAGTTTAATGCAATTCCAATAGAATTAACCTCATCTTTCTTGAAATAAATGGATAAATTTATTACCAAGTTCATATAAAGAAGAAGCCCCAAATTAGCAGAGAACGCCTCAAGAAGAAGGACACAGTGGGAGGACTTGCTTTACCTGACTTTAGCACATATTATACAGCCACAGTGGTCAACATCACATGGTATTAGTATAATGACAGATATTCAGACTAATGGAAAAGAACTGAAAATATAGAAATGAAAGCATTACCATACACACAACTGATCTTTGATAAGGGCACCCAAAATGCAAATAGTAAGCATATGCCCTCTTCAACAAGTGGTGCTAGAAAAAAAATGGATATCTGCCTGCAGAAAAATGAAGCAAGGACCTTATCTCATCCCATGCACAAGAATAAAATCAAGGTGGATACAGACCTTGAGGTAAAACCCCAAACTTTTATGACCATCAATGAGGGAATTGGTACCAATCTGAGAACTTTTGCACAGGGAATACATAGGTTATCAGAAATAGGGAAGGACACAATTACAAAGGAGGCACAAACTGACAAGTGGAATATAGGTGAAGATAAAACACCTATATACATCAAAAGAATTCACCAAGAAAACAATAAGAGAGTCCATGGACTTGGAAAACATCCTTACCAATGACAAATCAGATAAAGGCCTCATTATTAAAATCTACAATACCTTGATAGCTTCCAAAAGAACAAACTAACTGGGGCTGAGCCCCGGTGGCATAGTGATTGTGCGTGGGACTGTGGCCCACTGGGATGGAGGTTTGATTCCAGCTCCATGGAGCAAAGGCTGGGCCTCCTACTCCCACCACCTGAGGGCAGTGATGCGCCCCCCCAAAAAAAGAACAAACTAACTGCACACTGAAGAAGTGGGCAAAGGATCTGAACAGAAGTTTCACAGAGGCAGAAATCAGAATGACCAGTAAACAGATGAGAAAATGTTCCTGATCACTAACCATAAAGAGATGCAAATTGAAACAACGAGATACCACTTAACACCATGAAAGATAGTCCAATTAAAAAAATCAGAAAGCAACAAGGGTTGGAGGGGCTGTGATGAGATAGGAACTCTCATCCACTGTTCATGGACCTGTAGGTATGTACATACCTACAGGTACAATGAAAATCAATCTGGCGATATCTAAAACAGATGGAAATTGAGCTACCATATGACCCAGCAATCCCTGTACTGGGAATATACCCAGAAGAGACAAGAAACAAACCACCACCAGTAATCTGTGTTCCGATGTTCATCGCAGCACAGTTCACAATTAAAAGGAGTTGTAAACAACCCAAATTTACATCAACTGATGAATAGATTAAAAAATGGTGGTACATACAATAGAGAACTATGCATCACTGAAAAGCAGTGATGAAAGTTTGAAGTACATCACCACATGGGAAGACCTGGAGGAAACTATTAGCAAAGTGAGCCAAGTACAAAAGGAAAAGTACAACTTGAGTACACTGAGGTAAGCTTTAAAAAATTCAAAAGGGGCATAGGGAAATGGTTACTGTATAAAACATTCCTGGAATGAGGCCAAGGTAGTATGGCAGGGGCCAGACCAAATCCAGAGATACATATGTTAGCAAATTAAAAAGGAGCGGTGTGTGTGAAAAGAAGTGGGTAGCGGGGAAATGGCACTAAACCACCCAAGGGGAGGGTATTATTTATATCTCCACTGGAAAGAGGGGCCAGACTTCAAGCCAGTGTTCTAGGTTGTGAATGCAAAAAAATGACATGAATTAGGGAACCAGTAGAGAGGTCTGGGGTGCTGGGCCCAATCCCATCTATGTGGACAACTTCCCCTCTCTCCAGAAGAATTTACTTCAGAGGACAGCACTGAGGTTACAGCTCAGGGAGAGGGACATGTCTGATTAGAACACATGGGAGCAAATGAAGGGGAGGAAGAGAGAATGGAACACATCCTGGCCCACCAAGCCTTGAGGATAACATCTCTGCTCAGAGCAGCCAATCCATAGAGAAGACCATGTGGCCGGTCCCACTATGAGACATAAAATCCCTTACTGACCCACAGACATACAGGGGACACCACTGCAGACATAGTGTGGAAGGTGCACCTGATCTGACGCCACCACACTGAGACAAAGCACTAAGGGAGTGCAATAGAACAGCAAGGGGAGCAGAGCAAGGAATTCCTGAGGGAGTACCAAAATAGACCTTGGGACCAGGGTGTGGAAACCCATCAGACTGGACCAGAAAACACTCCTATCTGTGAACAAACAGTCCTTGAACTATTTACAGGCTTTTTTTTGGTCACTGTTGTTGTTGTTGTTTTCTTTTCTTTTGTTGCTTTAGTTTGCTCTGTCTTGTTTCTGTGCAAGTTATTATTTCCGCAGGTCTATCTAGATAAGATAGGCTGTATAAACAATCTGGAGGAGAAAACAATGGGAATGAGGGTTCCATAGGGACATGGGAGACTGGGAGGTGAGGGAAAGGAAATGGTGTTAACAATCCCAGGGAAATGGGAACAACAAGTGATCCAAAATCGATGGTGAGGAGGATGTAGGAGGCCTTGTATGACTTGATCAAGATTAATGTAACCAAGAGGAATTACTGAAACCCAAATGAAGGCTGAACATGATAGTGGGACAAGAGGAAAGGAAAGGGCAAGAGCGGAAAGAACAAAGAGGCAAAGGACATTTAGAGATGTGTAAATAAAGACATTTACGTATGTAAATATATTTATATTTGAAGATGGGGAAATAGATCTATGTGCACACATTTATAGATTTAATATTAGGGTAGCATATGTACATTAAGCCTCCACTCAAGTACCCCCTCAATGCAAGTATACTTTGTTTTATTAACCTGGCATCCCATGATGCTCACCTTCCTGACACGATCACCGAAGACAAAGAGGGTGCATAAGTAAATGTGGTGAAGAAATCTGATGGTGCCCAGCTATCAAAAGATAGCACATCTGGAGTCTTAAAGGTTTGAAGATAAACAAGCAGCCATCTAGCTGGGGAGCAAAAACTCCCAAATGGAAGAAGCACACCAGCCTTTGTAATCATAAGATGTCGATAGGATCAGGTATGAGGCATCAAATCACTGTGAATGAGGTGGTGTGCAGATTGGGGACCTAAGACCCATCTGCAGATAATTTGACATACTTTTACAGAAAGGTCACCAGGAGGAGGCAATACAGTCAGGGTGCAGTGTAGCAACGATGAAACATACAACTTTCCCCTAGTTTTGTTGTTTTTAGTTTTTTGAAAATCACTGTCTTCTGGTGGTGGGAGTAGGAGGCCCAGCCTTTGCTCCTGTGGAGCCGCTGCTGAAAATGAACATCCATCCCAGTGGGCCGCAGTCCCGAGCACAACCACTATGCCACTGGGGCTCAGCCCTCCCCTGGTTCTTTAATGCTTCTCCCCCTTCCCCCAACTTACACTACCATGATCCCAATACTACCTTACAAATCCACCTAGACAAGAGGATGTACACTGGTACAGATAGGAACTGGAAGAATAGAGAATCCAGGACAGATGACCCCTCAGGATCAGTGGTAAGAGTGGCAATATCGGGAGGGTGAATGGTGGGTGGGATAGAAAGAGGGAACAAATTGCAAGGACCTACATATAACCTCCTCCCGGGGGGATGGACAGTAGAAAAGTGGGTGAAGGGAGACATCAGACAGTATAAGCAATGATAAAATAATAAAAAATTATAAATTATCAAATGTTTATGAGGGAGGGGCTAGGGAGGGAGGGGGAAAACAGGAGCTGATCTCAACGGTTCAAGTAGAAACCAAATGTTTTGAGAATCATGATGGCAACAAGTGTACAAATGTGCTTGACACAATAAACATATGTATGGACTGTGATGAGTTGTAAGAGCACCCAATAAATAGATTTTTAAAATAATACAAATAAAAGCATCAGATTTTGATAATTTTGTATAGATTCTATGGAAATGGAAAACAATTCCAAGCAGAAAAATGATGCAATACTTCCCATTGCTAACGAACACTTAAGAGTACTGAGAGGCATATTGGTTAAGCACTGATACACTAAATCAGTGGTTCTCAACCTTCCTAATTCCATGAACCTTTAATACATTTCCTCATGATGTGGTGACCCCCCCACCATAAAATTGCTTTTGTTGCTACTTCATAACTGCAATTGTGCTACGGTTACAAATTGGACAAGCCCTGTGAAAGGGTCATTTGACCCCCAAGGGATCATGACCCACAGGTTGAGAACTGCTGAACTAAGTGTAAGGCCAGTCTTTAGAACCCACAAGAGTTGTAGTGCCCATGCAAGCAGCAGTTAATAAATCAAATGATGTATTGAATTGGTTACACCTGCTGCACAAGACGTCTTTAAATGCATTAAAGAGAAGAAATTTCACCTGAGAATTATAGTGTGCCTGACCCAATTTACCTGAAACTTATGCAAAAGCTGGACCATAAGTACAGAAAACTAAAGTGGAACTGGTGTATGTGATTATGGTATTGGCAAAGAATATTCAGTATAACACTTACTACCAGGAGAACAAACCCATTTGTCCGGGAAGAAGTACACACAACCAACAAGTTCCTTAGAAATAAGGATGGCAAGATTTCACCTCACATTCTTTGGATGTCCAGGTAGAAAGTAATGGTAATGTAGAGAATTAGCAACCAAAAAAAATGAGACTCACAATGAAGTGGATAGTTACAGTGGTTGCAACACTGGATCAAGCATCACAATGATGATACAGGACAGATGAGTCACTATGAGATTGAAGAGTAATGCCGCTGGCATAGTGTTTACGCATTGGGCTGTGATTTTCAAGGTCCACAGTTTGAAACCAGCAGCCACTCCTCAGAGAAAGATGGGACTTTCTGTTCCTGTAAACAATTAAAGTCTTTGAAACCCATAGGGGCAGTTTTACCCTGTCTTATAGGGTTACTCTGAGTTGGCAATAACTCATTGTCAGTCAGTATGCTTTGAAACCAACTTGATGAAACCAAAAACTTTTAACACCAAAAACCTAGTTGATAAT
>PVJH01031860.1:0-23315 GCA_004026705.1 Nesogale talazaci
TGTGTGTGTGTGTGTGTGTGTGTATTTTTTTGTGGGCATCACTGCCTCTGGTGGTCGTGGGCGCTACCCAGTGCTGCTCCTGAGAGCCGCCGCTGGATTTGAACCGCCAAGCCTGCCGGCTGCAGTTCTGCACTCCACTACTTACGCCACCGGGGCTCAGCCTGACAGCTTAACTTTTATGGATAAAGCAATCTACAGTATCTCTATGGTGTTCATGTCATGAGAGAGGCGATGGGGGGGGGGCGGTTTTGAAGCAATCTAAAGGGGCTCCTGAGTGGGGCAAGGTGCCTGGGTGGCACAAATGGCTTGCACTTGGCGACTCTCCGCACAGTTGGCTGTTCAGCTCCCCTCAGCAGCACCACGGAAGAAAGTCCTGGCTGCCCACTTGCACGAGATGAAACCCTGTGAAGCGACTCCGAAGGAGCTGAGATCTGCTGTATGGCATCAGGTTTGATGTGGGGGGTGGGGGTGGGGGTATGATGAAATAAATAGTGAGAAATGCTGATCGAGAGTCTGGCTCCACCGTGTTCTCCTGGCTGTGTGACCTTGGCCGAATTAGTTTCTTCTAAGACTCAGTTTTCCCATCTGCGACACGGGGAGCCAGCCCTCTCGCCTGGGTGGGGAGGGGGCATTTGAAGATGGAATGAGAGCGTTTGCTCAGACACAACGAAACACTGCCACCATTGAGTGGCTCCTGACTGGTGGCGGGCCTACAAGACAGGCTGAACGGGGTTGTGTGTGGGAGCAGAACGCCTCACCTCGCCCCTGCAGGGTGGCTGATAGCTTCAGAGCTGTCCCTGACCTCGTGGCGAGCAGCCCAAGCCACAACCCACAACCACGGGGACCCCAGAGCTCCCGAGTGCCCAGGAAAAGCCCGAGAGTGGGTTAAACCACCAAAGCCATCGCGCTTGTTGACCAACTGCCTCATAGAGAGCCTGGCGGTCACATAGGTCCCCAAACTTATCTGACCTCCCTCCCCCTTTTCTGAAAAAAAAAAAAAAAGTTCTGTGGGAGAAAGCAGGGTGAGAACATCAGAAGCCCTACACTGTTTGGTCAACTCATTATCAGCATCCTAGTTCACATTTAGTGGATGCTCACTGTGTCCAGTGGAGCTGCCAGCCCATAGGTCAGTGGTTAAACCTGCCAGCAGCTTCCAGGAGAGAGACCTGCAGCCTCCGAAACCCTGTGTAGACTCCCTGTGAGTCAGCATCCCCTCGCTAGCCAGCATCCCCGCGGTGGCAGCCGGTTTAGTATGGCATGATGACTCTGAGCCCAACAGCCTGCTGTGTCTTTTACCCGTTTGATAGCGGTAGACAACGAGGCTGGGTGACTTGCCCAGGCCACTCCGTCAAGAAATGCCACCCTGAAGACAAAATGGGTGCATTAGCTACTGTGGTGAAGAAAGCTGATGGTGCTCAGCTATTACAAGAGATAACGTCTGGGGTCTTAAAGATTTGAGGTTAAGCAAACGGCCATCTAGCAGGGAAGCCACAAAGCCCACATGGAAGAAGCACACCAGTCGCGAGGTGTTGATGGTATCAAGCATCAGAAGACCCCAAAATAGACAACCATTTTGATTCAAACAAAGGGGTTCGGGATGGAGACCCAAAGTCCATCTGTTGACAATTGGACATCCCCTCCCAGAAGGGTCATAGGATGCTGAATTGTACCAACAAACAGGTAACATTTCTCTAGTTCTTTAATGTTTCCTCTCCCCCCCCCCCACCCCACACACACACTATGATGACCCCAGTTCTTTCTTACAAATCTGGCTAGACCAGAGCATGTACGCTGGTACAGATAAGAGCTCTCGGCACAGAATCCAGGGCAGAGAAACCCCTCAGGACCAATAATGAGAGTATCAATACCAGGAGGGGAGGGGAGGGGGAAAAGGGGGAACAGATTGCAGTGATTGACATACACCCCCTCCTCTGTGGATGGACAACAGAAATGTGGGTGAAGGGAGACAGCGGACGGTGTAAAATATGAAAATAAAAATAGCCAAGATTATCAAGGGTGGGGGAGAGGGGGAAATAGAGGAGTTGATACCAAGGGCTCAAACAGAAAGAAAACGTTTTAGAAATGATGATGGCGGCCTGAGCCCCAGTGGCGTAGTGGTTGTGCGCGGGACTGCGGCCCACTGGGACAGAGGTTCAATTCCAGCAGTGGGGCTGGGCCTCCTACTTCCACCACTGGAGAGCAGTGATGCCCCCCCAAAAAAGAAATGATGGCAACATATGGACAAATGTGCTTGATGCAACCGTTGTGTGAATTGTAATGACAGCTGTAAGAGTCCCTGATAAAATGATAGATAGAAAGAAATTTTTTTCTTTTTTTTTTTTGTGGGCATCACTGCCTCGTGGTGGTCGTGGGCGCTCCCCAGCCGCTGCTGGATTTGAACCGCCAAGCCTGCGGCCTGCAGTTCCGCACTCAACCACTTACGCCACCGGAGCACAGCCCGAAAGAAAGAAATTTTAAAAAAGACAAGAAATGCCAGAGGCCAGATCCAGACCTGGCCCCTAGCTCTCTGGAACCTTAACAGAGAGAGAGAGAGAGAGAGAGAGAGAGAAGAAGGAAATGATAGTGATTTCTTTCTTTTGAACATAGTGATTTCGAATGCAGACTTAACCCCTTTTTTCTTTTGGGGGGGGGCATCACTGCCCTCTGGTGGGAGTAGGAGGCCCAGTCTTGCTCCTGTAGAGCTGGTGCTGGATTTGAACCACCAACCCAGTGGGCCGCAGTCCCGCACACAACCACTACGCCACCAGGGCTCAGCACCCCTTTTCTCTTTTAAAATGAGGCTCTCCTAGGACTCATGGGAAGAACCCCAAAAGCGCATGGTGTACTCCCCCCTAGTCACCAGGGTGGGGCATGCAGGGAGGACACCCACCGCTGGGCCCCCAGATAGCCTCCATCTGTGTGTGGGAGAGCACTGAGGTTCTTGGCACCCCCTCTCTGCCTGTGGGCACCCTGACTTTAAGGTGTCCTCCAGATCGTGAAGACTAGCAGGGCTAGCAAGAGGCAAGGGGGTTCCTAGGGAGCTGTGAATCTGCTCAGGGATTTCAGGGGTGTCTGACGGGTTCCCAGAGCTGTGGCAACCTATCTGCAGCATTCATGGAGGGCTCCCCAAGAATTTCAGGTACATATTGAGTTCTAGGGATGACCTTGGTTTTTTGTTGTTGTTTTTTTCCGCATCACTTTCCTGGTAGGAGTAGGAAGCCCAGCCTTGCTCCTGGAGAGCTGCTGCTGGATTTGAACCGCCAACCCTGTGGGCCACAGTCCCACACACAACCACTGCGCCACCGGGGCTCAGCTGGCCTCAGGTTTTAAGAGTGCTCCAGAGCCATGGAGAAGTTGGTTGTTGGGCTGAGCCCCGGTGGCGCGATGGTTGTGTGTGGGACTGTGGCCCACAGGGTTGATGGTTCAAATCCAGCAGCACTTCTCCAGGAGCAAGGCGGACCTCCTACTCCCACCAGGGCAGTGATGCCCCTGAAAAAAGAAGTTGGTTTTGTGAGGGACCCCAAGATTTTGGTGGCATCTCTATGGTTGTGGAGGCATACCCACAGTTCAAAGCCATCCCTAGCGTTATTGGGGTCTCTGCACTGGTTGAGACAGCTCAGGGGTGCCAGGGAGGAACTCAGGTAGTGGGGGACCCCGAGGAATCCAAAGGTATTCCTGGGGCCACTGAGGAACTCTGGGATCCTAGTGACCATCTTGGGGTCAATGGGAATGACTATAGCTAGGAAGAATTCTAGGGTGACTTGAGGGGCATCTCTGTATGTCTCAAGGACAGTGGGGTGCTCCCTGGAGCTTCGGGGAGCCCCTGAGGAGCCATGGAATTGCTCCTGGGGTGTGAATGGGGTTCCTAATGAAATTTGTGAGTTTGTCCTGGGATTCTTGGCGATGTCCCCGGGCCTTGTAGGGACTCATCAGACACAGGGAGGACAGTGCTAGAATTATGAGAATATGCGCATGAGCTACAGAGTCTAGGGGGGAGGGTCTCAGGGTCCATCCCAAAAGTTTGTGGACATGGGGGCTGTGGGGAGGTTTGAGGGACTGTGGGGACTCCCTGTGGTCTGTGCCTTGTCACCACCGTGGGACTTGGTGGAATTGCCCCAGCGATTTAGGGGGGGCCGTCGCTGGTGCTTGGGGAGACACTTCTGGGAAGCCAGGGGGGGGGGCACCAAAGGGGCTGCGGCTCACCCCTGGGGCCCGCCACAGCCCGTGGGTGTCCAGGCCCCGCTCCGCCCTGGGGGCGGCCCCAGCGGGAAGCCGGAAGGGCCGAGGCGCCAAGAGGGGTGGGGCCCGGGCCCGGAGGGCTGGGCGGCCGGCCTGCTTGGGCCACGGGGCGGGCGGCGCAGCTCCCCAGGGCCCGCCGGCAGGGTCCGCCCCCCAGGCCCCCCGCGGCCATGGCAGGGCCGCGCGGCCTGGGTCGCATCCCCGAGCGGCGGCTGGCGGCCTCCCCGGAGGACGAAGCATTCCTGCCCGAGCCCCCGAGCCCGCTGGCGCCCCGTCGCCTGCGTTCGCCGCCCTCCTCTCCGGTCTTCTTCCCCAGCCGGTCCCCACCTTTACGCAGACGCCTGCGGCTCCTTCGGAGCGTGCAGGATGTCAGCCGTCTCGCCTGGGCAGGGTAAGTGGCTGTGGGTTCGAGGCTCCGCGGCCACCCGGCGCGCGCTCCCAGCCGCCCTGGCCCTCCGCGGGAGGACCGACAGCGACGGAGTTCACCCCAGCCGGGCCGGGTGGCTGTGGCCACGTGGGAGAGGGCATGCAGTTGGCGCTCAATCAGTGCTGCAGATCTGAAGCCACTGCGGCCCTGGCCAGGCTTGGGGGCAGTGAGGAGGACTTGACCAGTCGGCGTCACCTGGAAAAGGGTGCTGTTTGGCCAGTGTCCTTCTTTTGCCCTGTGAAAGGGGCCAGCTGTGACCTCTGGATGTTTCCATTCCCGTGCACAAATTGTTTTTCTACCTGTCCAGATTGGGGGGGGGGGGGGCTGCAGGGGCGCTCAGCCTGAGGGTGATGGGCCTGGGGACACATCTGGTCAGGCACCCCCCCCACCCCTCCAGCCTGTTTATCCTGGAAGGCAGAGACTGGTAGCTGGGTGGAAGGGGGGTAGTACGAGCTTGTGGGTGCCTTCTGGTCCGGGCATTGCCCGGTCTGCCCCTTCCCCTCTCCTCTGACGGGCCAGCTGGGGACCTGGGAATGTGCAGACGCGAGCCAGGCGGGGACCTGACCGAGGACAAGGGTGAGCGTCCGGACGGGCGAGAAGATGGGCGTCGGGGTGGGCACGACAGTGCCTCTGGCAGTCTCCGTCTCGTTCCCTAGTTCCCCGACTCCGTGCTTCCAGCCACCGCCCCTCCCCCGGGTTTTGTCCCTGGGCCCCGCAGGTCCCGCTCCCCCAGGGCGCCTGGCGTTCCGAGCCCTCCAGCCGGCCCAGTTCGACGTCAGAGCGGGGGGGCGGGGCCGTGGGGGTGGGGGCCGGAGCCGGGAACCGGAGCCCCGGGCGCCCGGCGGCTGGCGGCGGGAGGTGTGTGCCTGCATCCGCCGGGCCCTGGGGGAGCGGGGCGGGCAGGCGCGGAGCCCGCCCCGGCGCTGCGGACGCCCGGGGGCTGTCCCCGGGGGGGTCACCGGGAGGGCGGAGGCGGCGCTGTCGCCGCAGACACGGCGGGCGGGCGAGCAGTGCGCGCCGCAGACCGACCCCGGCCCCATGTGCGCGCCCGCGGCGCGCTCAGTCCCCATGCGGTGCGGTGGTGCGCCCCGGCCCCGGCCCCGGCCCCCGGCCCTGGCGCTGCCCCCCGTGGGCTCTGAGCCCCTGATCCATTTCTCCTTCAGCGAGGAGGACACCCGTCGGCAGCTGCCACGCAGATCAGCCAGGTGGGTGGCCCGGGGCCAGGGCACTTCTGAGTTCGGGCCCGGGCCGGCCTGGGGTGCGGTGGGAGGAAACTCCCGTGTACCTGGCTCGGGGCTTCCCCAAGGGGTTCGAGGACCTGACGGAGGCTCCACTCGGCGTTCCTGATTCGAAAGGTGCTGCTGGGGGCTTCTGGAAGGTGGCTGCCCCCCCTGGTTGCTCGAGTGCTGGAATTCTGCCCCCTTTCTGCTTCCCCGTGGTGGGAGGCCGCTCATCGTCTTGGTGCCCCCAAAATCTGGGCTCCCGCACTCCCCCTGACAGTGACCGTGGGCGCCCAACTCCTCACTTGGGCTTCTCCGCGTCCTGGGCACAGGCCTGGAGCCAGGTCTCGCTGGCTTCTCCCTCTCCCTCCCTCCCTGCCGGCCTGCCAGGCTGAAAACCAAGCTGGGTGGGGGTGGGGCGGGGAGCTTCCTGGCGTTTAGAGAGTGTGATTGAGAATCAGCCGGGCGGAGTTCAGGTGAAGTTTTATGTTAAGTTTCCAGAAGTTTCAAGGATCCCTCGTTTTGTCCCTGTTTCCCTGCACCGGCCCCTCCAGATGCCTGGACAGTGCACAGATGTTCGACCTACGTGGACTCAGCATGCGTGCCATAACATATGCCATTCAAGGAACAAGGGGGTCTCCTGGCTGGGGGCCCCATCACTCCTTGGTGGTGTGGTGGTGACACCACAGCAGCCCTGTCTGGCCCCTCACATCCACTGTGCCTGTCACCACCGGAGGCCAGGCCAACATGTCCCCACAGGCCTGGCTCCTGCTCCCCCTGAAACACGGGACAGGGCGCAGAGCTGTGTATTCAGGGACACTCGGGGACAGACATAGCACCTTAGCACCTTAACCCAGCTCAGGCACCTCTGACCTTTCTCCCTCACACCCACAAGTGCCTGGGGGCACCCAGGGACCCTGGCACCAACCCCCCCTCTCACACACACACACACACACAGCCTCCTCAAACACCCAGCCGCACACACAGCCATGTCACCTGGCTCCACATGCCTGCTTGGCAGACTTAACACCAAACGCCACCCTCAACCTCCATGTGACCTTCTCAAAGCAAAGGCCAGGCTTTTCCAGGCGGGCTGCCTGGCACCTCCTCAGCGGGAGGAGGGCAGAGAGCAGGGGAGACAGACACCTAGTGACTGAGGAGGTGGCTTGGAGCCCGGCCGCCCGGTTTTCAAATCCTCCCTCCACCACAAATCCACTTCTCTCCCTCAGTCTCCTTTTCTGGAAGATGGGCTGTTAAGGTATGCCTGCTACGTGACATTCCACAACAGCAAACTCTCTCTCTCTCTCTCTCTCTCTCTCTCTCTCTCTCTATCACTTTGATCCACTGTGACTTGTCCCCTTTCCCTGCCTCCACCCCAGCTTGTTTGTTTCCCATCAGCCCCTGCAGCAGCGCTCCCTGAGGTTTGCTTCCCTCCAGAGACCCAATTTGCTGCCCAGCTGGGCAGGCCCAGGGGCCCAAAGGGGTGGGTGGATTGGGGAGCCGCTTCACCTGAGCGGGGGACAGGGAGTCTTGGGAAGGTCACCTGGCCTCGCTGGTGCCTGTCAGGGTTCCTTGGCAGCGGGACTGACTCTGGGTCTGATTGGGACATCTCTGTAGCAGCCTCCAGGGGCACTGTGGGTCACCCTGAGCAATGGTTGGTCAAGGAGAGGTGGCCCCCCTGGACTAGGGGCCTGATGCTGGGGCCTGGCTGGGATCTCTCACGTGCGTGCGCTCTGAGCCGCTCGCCAGCCCTCACCCCCTTCCCTCTGCTCTCCCCTCAGACCCTATTGCACAAACAGCACGGCCCCCAGGGCTGCCTCTTCCGTCCCGGCCTCTGGGCTGCTGCTGCTTGCGCAGAGTGGAATTCCCTGAGGCTGGCGTATCCGCCTTGGGGCCTGGTGCTCATTCTCCCTAAACTGCAGTTATGGTTCCTGGGGCTCGGGGTGAGGAGGGGGGGCTCTCAGTCCAGTTCCTGTTAACAGAACCCTGACCACCAGGACTGGACCTCCGCTGCCCCGCCAGGCCTGTCAATCTCCTTATTGACCGGGGTTGGTAGGCGGCCCCTCCTCATGGGGTGGGCAGAAGGCTAACTGAGTTAACTGGGAGGAAGGGCTTCCGTGGCGCCAGCCCAGGCCAGGGCTCAGAAAGAGTCTCCTTAGAGCGGCATCTGTGAGAGTCGGAACTCCATGGGGGAGTGTCTTGCTGCAGCTCTGGACACTTCCCACCTGTGACAGGGTTCAGTCTGACCCCTGCACTGCTGCTCATTGTAAAGTGACCAGATTTTAAGCAGGACACCATTGATTGGGGGGGAGGCGCTCTTGATTAAAAATGTGATGTGGGCCTGAGCCCCAGTGGCTTAAGTGGTTGAGTGTGGGACTGCGGCCCGCGGGCTTGGCGGTTCAAATCCAGCAGCGGCTCTCAGCATCAGAGGCAGTGATGCCCCCTCCCCCAAAAAAAACCACCCCAAATTTTTTTTCATAGAATGCAAATATAGTATTGTAATATATTTTAATTTTGGGGTGGAGGTCATCATTGCTCTCTGGTGGTGGGAGTAGGAGGCCCAGCCCCACTGCTGGAATTGAACCTCCGTCCCAGTGGGCCGCAGTCCTGCGCACAACTACTACGCCACCGGGGCTCAGCCCAATATATTTTAATTTTAAAATGCCGTGGGACGTTGTTAAATTGTTAAAAAGCAGGACATCTGGTCACTTTATTGTAGTGGGGAAACCTTGTCTTCCTTTTCACCCAGCTTCTGCCTCCGCGGTGGTGGCAAGTTTCTCTGAATCCTACACCTAATGGTTCTCTGAATTCTATACCTACCGGGGTCGGTCTGACCTGGCACATGTCCCACCCGGCAGGGGCTCAATGCCCGGGCATCGTCAGCAAGGGCCCCCGGCAGATGACCCAGGAGTGGTTAGTGGCGTCCACCATGAGAGTGCTCTGTAAACTCCTTTTCAGAAGGGTTGTGCGACGCGGTCCTGTCGGCCCCGGCTCGTAGAGACCACCCTGTGTGGCCCTAGAAGGGAACACGCCCTGGCCCTGCGCCATCCGCACAGCCGCTCCGATGTCTGCGCCCCTGTGTCAGCCCCTCCATGGGCAGCCTCCTTTTGCACCCCCACCCTTCCTCTTTTTGCACGAAGCGGCACCTCCTCCATGGACCAGTCTCCTCTGAGGACATGTCCAAAGTCCAGGGAATGGTCTCACCACCCTGGATTCTAAAGAGCATTCTGATAGCCCTACTTCCAGCACACACACACACACACACACACACACACGTGTTGTTTTCCTGGCAGCCAGTGAGATGCTGGACGAGCCTCTGCCAACCTCATCCGTCAGCGTCTTCTTTATTCCTTGTCCGACTTACATGCGAGCCATGACTTGGGCCAGGTGCCCCCAAGGGTTCAGAGTGACACCCTTTACTCTCAGAACACCTTGAGATCTTTCACAGGTAGATTTGCCCTGGGTGATTGGTGCTTTGATTTCCTGACTTCCGCTTCCCTGGTGGGTGGTCGCAACCCACCTTCCTGGTGGGAGGAAGCCCTGACCCTGGCTCGCTTTGATCCCTGTACCAGGAAGCTGCTCCTGGGTCCAGGTGTGAGGATTTTTGTCAGACTTCTCCACACACAGACAGCTGGGTAGTCCTTGACCTTCGAAGGCCGCTTCATGTCCTCTTCACTGTCAGGCGGTGCCATCTGCCTGCTGTGGGGGATCCATGAGCCGTCCTTCCATCCTGATGGATGGCCTGGTCTCCTTCCTGCCGTCAGTCTCTGGGATTAGTCCTTCGACAGACAGGTTGAATAAGCACGATGGAAAGATGACCCCCGACGCACACCTGTCTGGATTTTTTTTTTTTAAGACATCACTGCCCTGGTGGTGGGAGTAGGAGGCCCAGCCTTTGCTCCTGTGGAGCCGGAATTGAACCTCCATCCCAGTGGGCCATAGTCCCGCGCACAACCACTACGCCACCGGGGCTCAGCCCCTGGATTTTAAACTATGCGGTACTCGCAGTGCTTGATTGAAGACGTCTTGTTCTGTGTACAAGCAAGTGTTCTAGAACTCCTTCCTCCCCCCCCCCCCCGCCCCCCGCATGTCATCCATAATGTGTTCTGATCCACACAAATGCTGCTTCAGAGTCAGTGAAGCCGATGAGGCCGATTTTCAGAATGAAGGAGTGCTGAACATTCAGGCTTTGTAGTCTGCACGCCCGTGCGTTTTAACATGCGCCCCTCCCTGCTGTTGCCTCACACTGCACCCAGGTTGGCCTGTGTGTGGACGGTTCCGTCCTTTTTTCAGAACTGAGCAGTAGTCCCATCGGCTAGGTCTGTAGCCGTCTACGGTCTGTAACCGTCTGTCTCTGTGCTGGTTGATGGAAGACAGGTGTTTCTAGGACTTGATGATTACACACAGAGCTCTGATACACGTTTCTGTATGGGGTTTTTCATTTGGACACATCTTTTCATTTATCCTGGGAAAGTATCCAGCAAGGCAATTGCTGGGTCCAGTAGCAAGTGTGTATTTGTTTTCATTGAAACTGCCAAACCTTTTGTTTTCTCGTCCCCCACCGAAAGTGGCTGTTAACACTTTGCAGTCTGCACTGTCATTGATGAGTGTTCCAGTTGCTCCCTGTCCCTGCCAGCACTTGCTACTGTCAGTTTGTTTGGTTGGTTTTTTTTTTTTTAGTAAGTCTCGTAGGCGGGACAGTATTTCCTGGTTTCAGTCTGCATTTCCCAAAGGCTACATTCCATTTCCTATGCTTATTTGCCATCTGTTCCTTTTCTTCGGTGAACAATCTGTTCAACTCTCTTGTTCGTTGTTTTGTTTTTTTTTTTAAGAATTGTAATTGAGTTGTTTCCTTGTGCTTCAGACGTGTTTTCCGTGTGTTCTACATGCAGGTGCTTTGCGTGCTCGCTTCGGCAGCACCTAAGCTACATGCATGTTCTTTGCAGGGGGATTTTGTCCGATCTGTAGCTTTACCCCCCTGCTCCCCCCAGTCCCCTCTTTTTCCTCTTTCTCCTCCTTTTTCCTTGATGCGCTCGACAGTCCCTTGGGCACGGCACACGGTTCACAGTTTGCTTTAACATGGATTTCTTCATCACACTCACCCGCTGAGCCGTGGGGAGAGTTTGCCCGTGTGTCCCCCCCAGGCATGCAGGTCCGGGAATCATGGAAAGATCCGACTAGCCCCGAAGGGCCTCTGCTGACCTAGGAGAACGCTCTTTGGTGTTATGCTGGGATTTGTTGTTGTTTTAAGCGATTTCCGAAGTTTGCATTTTTGCCTACAACAAGTAGACCTTCCTGGATTTCCTTGGAAAATTGGAACATCTAGCTGCCCGGTGTCTCGGCTCCCCTGCGTGTGCTCCCTTGCTCCGTCCCTTGCGTGGGCAGAACAGGGTGTGTGTGTGTGTGTGTGTGTGTGGTGCCGTTGCTGGTAAGTAGTTCACAATGTGACGGCCGGGGACGCACGCGTCTGGCTTCTAACTCTGCCACGCTCGTGCCACGGGACCCCGAGCTGTTCGGCGTGCCTCCCGTGCCTCCGTTTCTCCATCTGGAAAAGGCTGGAGGTGACAGCACCCCCAGGACTGGCTCCACATGGGCAAGCTGGGGTCTCTGTCCTGGCCTAGGAGACTTGGAGGCTGTCATTTGCGCCCGAGGGAACTTTCAAATCCCTTGACGTGTGCGAGTGGAGAGAGGTGGCCTGCCCCCCGCCCCCCGCCCCTGCGCCTCTCCAAGAAAATCCAGAGTCCTGACCCATCCGGGCCAGTTGTTCCGACACCAGAGAGGGCAGTGGCTTCCTGAGAGCCCTCACCGTGGGGCAGGGCCCTCGCTCCACAGCTGTCCATGCCCATCGACGGTTTGCTGAGTTTGCTGTCCCAGTCAAGTTTCTCTGAGAATTTAACGCTCACCAGGGATTTTCATGATTTCTTTGTGGCGCGCCCTCATGTCCACCTGCCTGAGGGCGGGCCCTGGACAAATCTGATGCAGGTGGGCGTGGCTGTCCCCGTTTGCTAAAGGAAGAAATTGAAGTTCTCGTTGACCGTAAGGCACACAGTGGACTACCAGGAGCCCTCTGCCTCATCCTGGGGGAGGGTCCTCTGTCTCACCAGTGACCCCAGACAGGGGAATTAATGTCTCCCTCTGCCTTGGTCTGTGGGGCCTGCATCCCCACTCTGGCCCCAACCAGTGTCTTGTTGTTCCTCAAAAACCAGCCTTTGCCAGCCTCAGGGCCTTTGCATATGCTGGTCCTTGCATTTGGTGTGACTTGGGGCCAGTTCCATGTCAACCCAGTGCCCTGTTCAGCTCTCCCCCAGGTCCCCTGAACACCCCTGCTAAAGGTGTTAGCTCCAGGCCTTCCTGCCTCGACCTACCCAGGGTTAAGTCCTAACCGGGCCCAGTCCAGTCCTAGCGTCCACTCAATTGTTGGTTGAGAAAGAAACATCTGGAAACAAGAGCTACCACTTGTGTTTGGTCAGAGGCATCCAGGAGGGTTCGAGTTTAGAACATAGCCCTCCGTGATCACCACCCGTTCTATGCTCCCTCTCCCCTCCCGCCTTCATTGCTTATCCTGAACTCCTCTCCCTCCCTACCTCCCCCCTACACCTCTTGTCAACGGTTGCATCAGTTATTTTGGGGTTTTGTTGCTTTTTTGCATCAGTTATCATCTCTGTACATGCGTCCCTCCCGTGCTTCACCAACTAGGAAACCCAATGGAAATTTTGTAAAAAGTGGTAAGACAAAAACAACAATAATAATATATATATTTAAGACTATAAAAGAAAAATCATTAAAAAGAAAAAGCACTGAGGTCCCATAAATAATAGCTAGAGACAGAAAGCAACCTCAATGTTTCCTCCATAAGAAACAAGTTAATGGGGCCCTAAATACAGGGAGGATGTTTTGAGAGTGGTGATGGCAACACGTGTGCAAATGTGGCCTGCAACAACTGCTGGGAGTTGTATGAGCCCCTGATAAAATGATTCATTAAAAAACAAAAAAGAGGGGGAAAGAGGGCTGAGCCCCGGTGGCGTCGTGGTTGCGCGCGGGGCTGCGGCCCACTGGGACGGAGGTTCAATTCCAGCAGTGGGGCTGGGCCTCCTACTCCCACCGCCGGAGAGCAGGGATGCCCCCCCAAAAAAAAGAGGGGGAAAGAGGAGCTTATACCAAGGGCTCAAGTAGAAAATATTTGGAAATGCATATGACTACATGTGTACAAATATGCTTGATGCAAATTCAATGAGTATAAATGAGAAAATTCAATGAGTATAAATATATTGATATGAACCAGTATTCAAGATATTTAGTAATGGTATGCTTGGCAAATTCCCCTTTCTGCTATTATAGAAATTATGTATTAGAAAATTCAGTGTGGGGCTGAGCCCCGGTGGCGTAGTGGTTGTGCGCGGGACTGCGGCCCACTGGGATGGAGGTTCAATTCCAGCTCCACGGAGCAAAGGCTGGGCCTCCTACTCCCACCACCTGAGGGCAGTGATGCCCCCCCCAAAAAAAACAAAAAAAAAAAGAAGAAAGTTCAGTGTGTGTGTATATATATTATATATATATATATGACTTATCATATTACTGAGCCCTGGTGGCGCAGTGGCTTGACAGTTCAAATCCAGCAGCAGCTGTCCAAGAACAAGGCTGGGCTTCCTACTCCCACCAGGGCAGTGATAGAAAAAAAAGAAAAATATATATTGATATTCAGGATACTGCTTCTATATTGAATAAATATCTATTGAGTGCTTTTAAAGGAAAAAATGTACAAATAATGAGTTAGAAAGAAAAGACCCCCATCAATATTTTAAAAACTAGGGAAGAAATTTATGTCATGGAACACGCAAGAAATAACTTGCACTTAGAACAAATTCAGAATGTGTCAATAGGGAGGTCAACTGACCAAGTATCAAGTTTGATCGAGCAGTCAAGATGACAATGATATCTCTTTTTTTTTGGGGGGGGGAGCATCACTGCTCTCCGCTCACCAGCCCCACTGCTAGAATTGTATCTCCGTCCCAGTGGGCCGCAATCCCCTGCACAACCGCTACGCCACCGGGGCTCAGCCCGATCTCTCTTTTTTTAAAAAAAAAATCATTTTATTGGGGGCTGGTACAACTCTTACCACAATCCATACGTCTCTTCTTTGGGTCAAGCACATTTGTACATTTGTTGCCATTATCATTCTCAAAACATTTTCTTTCTACTTGAGCCCTTGGTATCAGTTCCTTTTTCCCCTCCCTCTACTCCCCTCCCTCATGAACCCTTAATAATTTATAAATCGATATTTTGTTATTTTTTCCCTTTTTTTTTCTCCCCGAAGGGGTGCATCGTTCCTGCAATACCAGGAAATACGGCATTACCAGGTTGATGTGTGGAGTGGACGGAGCAAGCTCCCATTCCATCTCCTAATTCCCAAAATGCATTGACTCGAGGGTCCTCGGATGGAGCACGTGTCAGATATTACACTGATAAGAACAGATTGGCACTCCATCTTAGCCAGAAGGCTGAGAAGCGATTATTTTGTCATGGCTTACACTGTCCCACTTCTCCCTCCACACACTTTTCTGTTGTCTGTCCCCCAGGGAGGAGGTTATATGTAAATCCCTGTGCTCAGTTCCCCTTTTTCTCCCCCATCTGCCTTCCACCGTCCCAGTATCATCACTCTCGCCACTGCTCCGAGAGCTTCATCTGTCCTGGATTCCCTGTGTTTCCAGTTCCTATCAGTACATCCTCTGGTCTGATTTGTGAGGTGGAATTTGGATCATGATAGTGGGGCGGGAGGGGGGAGGGCATGAAAGAACTAGAGGAAAGTTGTATGTTTCATGTTGCTACGCTGCACCCTGACTGGCTCATCTCCTCCCGCAACCCTTCTGTGAGGGGATGTCCAGTTACTTACAGATGGGCTTTGGACCCTCACCCCGCTCTCCCCCTCATTCACTAAGATGATTTTTTTTTTTGTTCTTTGATGCCCAATACCTGATTCCATTGACCTCGTGACCATACAGGCTAGTGTGCTTCTTCCGTGTGGGTGGGCTTTGTTGCTTCTCAGCTCGATGGCTGCTTGTCTATCTTCAAACCTTTAAGGCCCCAGATGTTCTATCTTTTGATCGCCGGGCACCATCAGCTTGCTTCACCACATTTACTTATGCACCTGCTTTGTCTTCAGCACTAGCCGATGACATTGATCTCTGGTGTGATAGTAAGGCCGTCTGAGACCCTGGCCTGTGGCTAGGGGGGGTTTCACTCAGTGGCTTAACTTGATGAGTTGCTCTGCAGGTGGGTTTGGGGGAGATCGTGACTCTTTATGGGAGAAGAAAGCCCCCTCGTTCTCCTGCAGGAAGACTGGTGGTTTCAAACCGCTGCCCTTGCAGTTAGTAGCCTCGCTAGTTACCCACTGGGCCAGCAAGACTCTACGAAGGTTGGGTGCAGTTTTCAATGTATCAGTCGGGGAAGATAGATTCCTGGTGGGGGCGGGGAGATGACAGTCTGCACACAGCTGCCCATGGAAAGACCAGTGGTTGAGACCCACCTGGTTCCCTCGTCGGTCATCCTGACAGTCTATTCCAGGTGTCCTCAAACTATGGCCCTTGGGGCACTTGCGGCCCGCCGAGTGTTTTTGCTGCCGCCGCTGTCCTGCTTTGCAGCTGACTCATCCCGGGCCTGCCGTGAATTTGTTCATATTTTGGTTTTTATAACTGTAGTCCGGCCCTCCCATGGTCTGAGGGACGGTGAACTGGCCTCCTGTTTAAAAAGTGTGAGGATCCCTGATGTCTTCCTATCAGGAGAACCCAGGGGAAAACCAAAGCCAACCAACCAAATTCCTTACCACTGAGGCCGTCCTGGTTCCTGGTGACCCTACAGGACAGGGTAGAACGGGCCCTGTCGTTCTCTCGACTGCGGTAGAAAGCTGTCCTTTCCCCGGGGCAGAGCGGCCAGTGATTCGCGCTCCTGACCCTGCGTCCAGCAGCTCAACACAGAACGGGCTCCTGAGCCTGGATCTAAGGGCCCAAGACAGGCAACTTTTTTTTTGGTTGGTTGGAGACGTACTCCCCGCGGAGGTGACCTTTGGGCGGAGGTCTGAAGGGAGCCAGGTGAGGCAGGAGCCTTGGAGACGTCAGTCGGGAAGAATGTTCCAGGCAGAAACCGCAGGCTGTGCAAAGGCCCTGAGGCTGGAATGCACCTGAATGTCTCTGGGACATGGAGGTGGCTGGATGATGGGGGAGTGGGGGGCAGGGTCCCACAGCACAGACTGTGGGGCTTTTGTTCTGGGAGCTGTGGGAACGGAGGAGGGATGGCGTCGGACCCAGGCATTCCCAGGCTCCTCGGGGCCGGGCCGTCAGAAGACAGCCAGCCACACCGGCCCAGGCAGGAGGTGACAGGGAGTGGCTGAGCAGTTCCAAATTCATTTGGGGGTGTGAAGAGCCCGCGCCAAGAGGGTCCCGCAGCCCGTCTGACCCCCTGGCCACCTCTCTGAGGCCCCGGTGTGGTCTGTGTCGGTCACCTCTGCATCCCCAGGGACCGGCCTCGGAGCCTGGCCCCCCTCGGTCAGCACTTAGTAACCCTCTGCTCTCTGCAACGCCCTGTCCCCCTCCCCCTGTCTCGGTCTGTCTCCCTTTGGCCCCCTCCTCCGTCTTGACCTCCCCACCACCAGCTCAGCCGCCCCGCCCCTCTTCCCCCCCCCTGCAGCTTGGAGGAGAATGGGCCGACTCCATCTCCCGGCCGCAGCCCCCTGGACTCGCAGGCGAGCCCGGGCCTGGTGCTGCACGCGGGGGCGGCCACCAGCCAGCGGCGCGAGTCCTTCCTCTATCGCTCGGACAGTGACTACGACATGTCGCCCAAGACCATGTCCCGGAACTCCTCGGTCACCAGTGAAGCGTGAGCACCACCACCACCACCACCACCACCACCCCCCACTTCTCCATCCACCAGTGCCCGGAGCTGCCCCTGTCCCTCCCCCACGGCCGCTTTGTGGCCTGGGTGCCCATCCGTCTCTGCTCCTCACACCCACCCTGGCCCCTCCTATGGGCTTCTTGGGCCCCAGAAGTGAGGGCACCCCCCCCTCCACTCGGGCCCCTCCCTGCTCACAACTGCCACGTGTGAATTTCTCCCCTACCCCACTCAACCAACCCCCCTCTTTATCCAGCCTTTTCCAAGGAAGCCCGCCTCATCTCACCATCCCCTATGCCCTCCTCCTGGGTGCTCTCTGTCCAGTCCCACAGAGACCACCTCCGGGCCCCCAGTTCCTGCGCCCAATCTCCTCCCCACCCCCTGCACCCCCAAGCCCAGCTTCACTTAGCTCTCTGTCTGCCCAGCCCCTCCCATCGCCCACCCTCCTTCAGACCCAGCCTGAGCCCTGCCTCCCCTGTCCGGCACCCACCCCACAAAGTTGTTCCTCTGCCTCCCTGGACACCTCCTTGGGGGTGGTAGCTGGCCTCTGGGCTGGCTTGGGGGGTGGGAGCAGAGCCCATCTCAGGGGTCCCTGCTGTGGGCAGCCCTGACCGTCTGCCTCTGGTTGCAGGCATGCCGAGGACCTCATCGTCACCCCGTTTGCCCAGGTGAGAGACCCTCCCCCAGCGCTCCCCTGCCGGGGAAAGGGGAAGAGGGGGGTGGGGGGGGCTGCCCCCTCACCTCTCTGCATCTCTGTTCCAGGTGCTGGCCAGCCTCCGCAGCGTCCGCAGCAACTTCTCCCTCCTGACCAACGTGCCCATTCCCAGCCACAAGTAAGTGGAGGCCGGAGGCCGGCAGGCCTGCCCTCGCTGAACCTCTCTCTCTCTGTCCCGGCGTCCCTCGGAGCCAGGGAGCCAGCAGGGCTTGGAACCTAAGACCCGGAAGCTTCTGTAGAGAACGAGCCAGGGGTATGCGTGTGCGTAAGAGAGAGAGACAGGCCATTCCTGGCCGTCCTGCCCGTTTGCCTTGCAGATGGCTTTGCGTAGGGCCCCTGTCCTTCCACCCCCCACCCCACCCCACCCCCAATGTAAAACGGGAACTTCAGTAGCTCCAGAGAGCGCTGCTCGGAGGACTCCCGGAGACAAGGGCTAGAAAAAGGGCTAGAGGACAGCCCAAGCCACCGCCTTCCGGTCGATTTGGACCTGGGTGAGCCTGCAGAGCCACTCCCCGGGGGCTCCGAGACTGTCTGTGTTGGAGTCAGTGGCAGAGACCGGCAGCCCTGTCTTTCTCTCCCAGACCCCTGGGTGGACTTGAACTGCTGATTCTGTGCCTAGCAGCCCCACTCACGACACCCACTCCGCCCCGGGGCTCCTTAGCCCATGGCCAGCCCGTGGGGAGCCCCCTCCACCCCCACCCCCCCGTCCCCCCGGCGGCAGCCTAGTGGTTTACTCCTTTCTCTCCCGTCGGATCGGGCCGCTCGGAGAGGGAACGGGCCCAATGGTGGGGCGTTGAGTGGTCGAGTGGATGCCCACTGTGCCTGGTCCCCGAGGGCACAGGGGAATGGCTCCCTGAGGTTTCTGAGCCTCAAGGGGGGCAGTCAGTCTTCTCCTTCCCCCAGTTGGCCGCTGGTGGCCTTGAACCGCCGACCTTGTGGTGAGCAGCCCCATGTCAGTCCCCAGCCAGAGGAAGTGCCGCACGCAGCGCCCCAGCACACCACCAGGCCTCCTCGATGAATATGGAATCTTAGTGGGAGCCCAGGGGCGGTGGCTGGCCTCTGGGCTGGCTTGGGGGGTGGGGGCAGAGCCCATCTCAGAAGGTTCCAGTAGCAAGGGGGTGGCCATCAGGGTGCATAAACTTTGGGGTTACAGGATCTGGCCCAATGGGTGAGCCTTGTGGTCTTGGAGGGGGAGGGAGGGCACATGGTTTCACCTCCCTGAGCCTCCGTTTCCTTACCCGGAAGACGCGTTCGGGGCTCAGGGAGGAGCTGCCGGTGCGTGTGCTTGCTGCACAGGGACCCTGCCCCTGGGTGGTCACAGCAGGGCTGTCTGGGGGTGCCAGCTGACACCGGGGCCCATTTCTCTGCAGGCGGTCACCGCTGGGCGGCCCATCCCCCGTCTGCAAGGCCACGCTCTCAGGTAGCTAAAAGACGCCCGGGCTGGACGGGGTGTGTGTGTGGGGGGGCCCTTCTTGTTCTGCCAGTGCGGGAAGGCCTTGCTCTGAGTGGCGGCCCGACCTCCCCCTGCCCGCACCTCGCCCCCCTCTGACCCCCCCACCCCGAGATCCCCCACCCCAGGCCAGGGCCTCTGAGGCCCTGCAGCCACAGCCTGCCGCCCTTCCCCAGAGGAGACCTGTCAGCAGCTGGCCCGGGAAACCTTGGAGGAGCTGGACTGGTGTCTGGAGCAGCTGGAGACCATGCAGACACACCGCTCCGTCAGCGAGATGGCCTCTCATAAGGTGGGCCAGGGCCGCGGCCTGGACGGGCAGGGCTTCGGGGCATCTTCTCCTCCCCCTCCCGCCCCCCTCCACCCATTGCCTGCCCCGTCCACCCTGACTCTGAAGACCATGCTTGGCACCATGGAGTCAACATGGGCGCATCTCGGCCCTGTGGGTCGATGACTCTCTATGGGAGTGGAGAGCCCCGTCTTTCTCCCAGTTCTGACTCAGCGAGCAGGCAGCCTCGTCCGTCTCTGGGGAAGTAGCTGGTGGGCTTGAACTCCTGACTTTGCAGTGAGCCCGCCCAGCACCTAACCCACAGCGCCACCAAGGTTCCTTGTAACTTCCGCAGAGACGGACTCCTCCCAAGGCCAGAAGTGTGCTGCGGGGTGTGTGTGTGTGTGTTCGGACACCCCAAACATGGGACTTGTTCTGGGGTGTCTGTCCATGCAGCCCGTCATCACTGGGGCCCTGTGCTTGGGGAGACAGCGGGGGTGTTATCGGCGACTCTGGTCTTGGACACCGTCCGCTTGTATGGCCTGCTTTTGCAGCGCGGGGGTGTGGACTGAGGGCTCCCACAGAAGTGGAATGTCGGGTGGGCCCTTGGTTTGGGTGGGGGTATGCGTTTTAGCGTGGGTCTGCCTCTGTGTCCGCGAGGGTCTTTACCGGGTGTGTGTGTGAGGTGTCCCACGGACGCCCGCGCAGACCGCCTTGCACAACTCCAGGGGGCACCATTCACGCGGAGCAGGCAGGGCAGGATGAGGCTCCTTGGACTTGGCTGTGGGTGGCCCATCAGGAAGTGAGTGTGCCAGCGGGGTGCCTGTGTTGGGGGGGCGGGTGTCTATGGATGGAGGGGGGTGTTTGTCTTTGGGGTATGTTCAGGTGCAGGTAGAGGCTGAGGGCGACTGGGTGCCCCTGGGTGTGACGGCACCTCTGGGCGTGGATGTGGATGTGGATGTGCTCACTTGGGCATCTTGTCAGAGCAAAGGCCCCCTGGGGTGAGGGGGCGGTGCACTGAGCTGCTAGGTCAGCAGTTCAAACCCGCCCGCTGCACTGAGGGAGAAAGAGGAGGCTGTCGAGTCCCGTGGAGATGTACAGGCTTGAAAACCCGAAGGGACGCTTCTTCTCTGTCCTGTCGGTCGCCATCAGTCAGGATAGCCTGGATGGCAGTGAGGCTTTGGTGTCTTTTGAGTTTGCGCGCACGTCCAAGGGACGTGAGATGCTGCTGTGCTTGATTGAGACTGTATCTGGGGGGCTGGTGTCCAGTGTCTGGCTGTTGACCCCAAGGCTTCTTTCTCCACGCGTGCCTGTGTCTTGGGAGGGCGGGGTGTGTCTGAAGACGCTGTGTCTCCACCTGCGAGTGTGATTATGACCCTGTAGGGTTGGGGACCAAGCGTCTATGTGTATTCGGTATCCGGGTGTGTGTCTGTTTTCACAGAAGTCTGTTTCTTTCAGCCTTTGGTGGGGGAGGGGAGTCTGTGTGTGTGTGTGTGTATGGGGGGGGGTTGTCTGGGTCTATGTCCATGGCCAGGATCTGTCTGTGCCCCCCCCCCCCACCTCCCAATCGGGCCCACCTGACTCCTGGCCACAGCCATGGGCTCTGGTGCCCCTTTAACGCCCCCCCTCCCCAGCACCACCTGACACTGCATGCAGCCTGCCAGCACTGCAGTGAGTGCGCGCACACACACACACACACACAGACGCACACACGGAGCCCTGGGCCTCGGCAGCCTGCCTCCCGGGACCCCCGCCGCCCTCCCCCATGGGCAGGGACCCCCGGCTACCTCCAGCTGCCGCTGTGGGGGGGCCCACCAGGGCCAGGGGCTGGCAGACCATGTAACCGGGGCTGCCACTGGGAGCGCGGAGGGGAAGGGAGCCCCCAGCCCTGCTGGGCCGGCCCAGGCCCCTCCGCGGCTCCCTGTCCACTGCCCACCTGCCCCCAGCACACCCCCACCCGCCCCTGGCCGGCCGCTAGCCCCGGGACTCCCCAAGCCCAGTCTCTGCGTGCAGCAGCCCCCAGCGGGGTGAAGGCTTCAACATGCCCTTGGTCGATTTCTTCTGCGAGACATGCTCCAAGCCGTGGCTGGTGGGCTGGTGGGACCAGGTAGGGGACGGCAGGGGCGGGAGGGCGGGCAGAGGCAGGCGCTTGTAGGCCTTCCTGCCCTGGCCTCGCCAGCCTCCTTCTGGGCTTGTGTGTGCAGCTGTGCACGTGTGTGGCCTGGCAATGAAGCCTGGTGACTGGTCTGTGTGTGGTCCAAGGCTGGGCGTTGCTGGCGCTGGCGGCGGCCAGCAGGTGGCTTGGGGGCGTGTGGTCGCCCCTCCCGGGAGTGTGGGGGTCCCTGGCAGGTGCGCCCCCCGGATGCATGTGTCTGCAGTGACCTGTGGCCTGGGTCTGGTGTGGCCTGGGCTGGCGTGGGGACCAGGAGGCAGGGCTGGGCCAACAGTATGCCCACAGCTGCGTGGCTCCCCTGGGGCATGTGACCCCAGGTGTCAGTGAGTGCCTGGGTTTGGACACCTGGGTGGGAGTGAGCGCCCGTGGCCGTGTGGGGCTGTGCGACACGGGGGGGGGGGGCCTGTGGCTGTGTGCCGCTGGCTGTCCGCCTGTCCGTCTGGGGTTCTCCCAACAAGCAGTGAGCGCCCCATCGTCCTGGGGGACAGCTCTCCTGCCACGGACCCCGCCTGGTTGAGAGAGAGCAGTGTGCTCATGCTTTGGGGTGTTTCCCCCCACTGAGCTTGGGGGACAGGGAACCAATGCCCTTCCTCGTCGGCACAATGTCACAGCAGAGACTCGTATGAAGTGCCACTTATGGGGGACGGCAACAGTGGCCCCCTCGCCCGGCATGGGTGTAGGCTCCACTGGGCTGTACAGTCAGTGCGCCTCCCTGAAGTTGGGGGAGAAGGGGCCAGGGTGGGGCCCCCTCCCCTGGTGACCCATGTCGCATTTTCTCAGCACACTCTTCCAACCTGATCAGGCCAGACCTCTCACCAGAGCTCAGAGGCTACCCAAGGGGGGGGAGTGGGGCCTAACCAAGACCCCCAGGGATTGGGGTCCACGTCTGGGGAGCCCTGGGCCCGGGGTAGCTCTGGGAAGGCAAGGGTTAAGGGGCCCTGGCCTTCCGTCCTCCCTCCGGGCTCCCCCACCCCTCCCCAAGTCAGCAGCTGGTTGGAAGGGGAGTTGCTAAGGAGACTCCCATCACCATGGTGATGGTGTTCTGCTGCTACCCATTGGCTTCTCGGTAGCCAGGCGTCCCTCCTCTCCACAGGTGCCCCTCTGGCTCCTCCTTGTGAGTGGGGGAGCCCTTCTTCCCTCAGGCATGGGGCCAGGGTGGTTTGCTGGAACCCCCACTCCCCACGCCTGGGAGACCCCATCCAGAGCTGGGGAGAAGAGGATGGACTGGTCCCTCCCCTCCGGCTGCCTGTCGGGGCCTCTAATAACTGTACAGAGAAATCAGAGGGGTTCATGAGATCCTCAGGAAGGAATGTCCTGGGTGGGAGGGTTGGCCCCCCTCCCCCCTCCCCTCCCTGTCCCCCCATATCCTCCTGAACCCACTCCTCACCCCCTCCCTCCTTGCTGCTTCACTCACTGCAGTTCAAGAGGATGCTGAACCGGGAGCTCACACACCTGTCTGAAATGAGTAGGTCAGGAAACCAGGTCTCTGAGTACATCTCGACCACGTTCCTGGGTGAGTGCTGGGCCTGAGGGGGGGGGTGACATGGTGAATCAGAGCAGGCTGCCCCAGACTCTGCACCCTCCCACATAGATTTACCCAGGAGCCCCCACTCGGAACTCCCCCCCGGCCAAAGCCACCAAACGAGTGAGCTCTCAAACTCAGAGGGACCCTTCCATGGAAAACCACATCCCAGTGGAAAGAAAGGCCCACCCAGCCTCTCTAAGACCCCGAACGAGTCGGAACTCTGTGTGTCCCTGCCCAGCAACCTCACTGCCAGCAGTTGGACTCCCGTTTGTGTGGACTCTACCCAGGGTCTCCTGTGTAGCTTTTCAATCTATACAGGCAGGAGCAGAGCCTCGTTCTTGCCCCACAGAGCAGCGAGTGGGCTCGAACTGCCGGACCTGTGGTCAGCACCCAGTGCTGATCCTAAAGGGCCACCGGGGC
>PVJH01031861.1:0-23315 GCA_004026705.1 Nesogale talazaci
GGGGGGGAGGGGCGGGGTGTCACACAGCACCGAGAACCCTGGCCCCGCCAAGAGGACCCATATTGTGGGGAAGATACCATTCAGTGTAGAACATCTACCCTGCAGACAACCACTGCCCAAACTAACCGACATTCTAGATGCGTCGGGGGAATCTGATCCAGGCAGCAGGTTTCTATCAAAGTCTGCCCTTTGTCCTGTGAGACTTGGGGCACCGTGCCGTACAGCCTCCCCGAGCCTCACTTTCTCCCCTCTACGGAGTGGGGTCATCACATTCATCATGGCGGGGTACGGGCCGCATCCAGTCGGGCACATCCCGGGGCCATGGGGGGCCGTCCGTGGAGACACAGCAGGTCGGGGTGTCTGGGTCTCCCGCTCTGCCCTCCCACCCTCACATCATTATCTTCTCTGGGGATCCCTGGGGGCAGCAGGACTTGGGCGATGGGGGGAAGAGCAGGGCGCTGAAGATCTGGGTGCTGTGGCGTGACCTGGGCACCTCACCCCCTTTGCAGGACGGAGGGGTCCACATGCTGCAGGTGCCTGTGTGGAATCAGCAGGAGGTGGATATTCATGTCCCCATCACCCTCTTCCCCAGCATCCTGACGTTTCCATGGCAACCAAAGACAGGGGCCTACCAGTACACAATACAGGTAACCACGAGCGGCCACCTCTGGGTGCTTTCTGAGGGGGGTTGGGGCATTAACAAAGGAACATGGGGCTTTGTATTTATTTTTTTAAATTTCTGCTCCATCCCTCCTTAACTCACCCTCTCTGGTCAAGAGACGCGTAGCTTGGCCTGTCTCTATGTCTCTGTCTTCTGAGGACTCTCGCTATCACAGCAGTGGGTTTGGGAAACCAGAAGGAGAAAAGTCAGTGGAGGAATGCCGGCACGCAGCTCTGGCTTCCCTGCAGTGGGTTTGAATTGAACTGCTGACTACAACATCGGGGGTTCCCCCCCCCCAACATCTCCGTCTGCTCTGTAAAGACCCACAGCCTCGGGGGGCCCTGGCCAGGGCTGCCTCACGTTGGCAGATGCCGCGGCAGTGGGTTTGGGTTGCGCATGGTACCCTCTCAGACTTGATTCTTTAAAGAAGGCCGCTTTCTGAAGACAAGGCAGGCACAGTGAGGGAGCGTCCAGGAATACAAAGCCAGGACGTGTTTCCAGTCGCGCCCCAGGCCATGCAGTGCTTGCTTTGGAATGCGAGCTCCACAGACCTCAATCCAGATGGGCAGGAGCCCTGGGCCCAGGCAGCCCGTGCGCCCGTGGCCTCCCTGGCAGGACCACCACCCTGACCCACTCTTTTGCACAGCGCTGCCGGGTGCCCCCCATGGGCTGCCACGTCTGAGAGGCTTTCAGAGAGTTCACGGAGAAAGAGCCACCATCTCTCCACTCCGTTTCCCCTAGACATTTTGATACGCCCTCCCGCTTAATGGCAGACGGCTCAGAACAGGCACAGGGCAGGGTGCGTGAGGGGTGGGGGTGGTACGTGTCTGGTCATGGGACAGCCTGGATTGCATGGCACCCCAGTCCTGGCTCCAGGGCAGAGAGCACTTTTCACCCCGCCCTCAACTCCGAGAGGTGCCGCGGGAATGTGGGGCCGCTGCTGATGGGGCGGATGAATGGGTGTCTCACTCAGTCCTCAGAAGAGGAGGGTCAGAAACCAGGCCAGGTGCAGAGAGGGGGCGGGGGAGGCAAGGGGCCTGTGGCCAGGTGATTGCCTCATTTCTCTAGGAGGTAGCTGGGGAGGCACCCGCCCCCTGGTTGCGTGCATGTGCATGCGTGTGCGTGTACGTGCGTGTGCGTGCGAGTACACCTGTGTTTTCCTCCCACCCTCTGGCAGACCCGGAGCAGGCCGGCCGACCTAACCCTGTTCTCTTCCCTAGGCCCAGGGCGGGAGTGGGAACTTCAGCTGGTCTTCGTCAAGCTCTGTGGTTGCCACGGTCACTGTGAAAGGCGTGATGACCACGGGCAGCGACACGGGCCTCAGCGTGATCCAGGCTCAGGATGTGCAGAACCCGCTGCATGCCGGCGAGATGAAGGTATAGCCTTGGGCTGGAGGCGGGAGGCTCAGAGAAGTAGTCTTGGCTCTGCTCTCTGAAACCCCCTCGAGGGCTCAGACTTGGTACTTAGTGGGGCTGCCAGGGGCCAGCTGGCATTGCTCCAAGGGAGTCAGAGAAGGCAGGAGGCATAACAGCGCCGAAAAAATGAATCCTGGGGATTTCCCATGATTGGGAAGTCCCGGCTCTCCAAATTGGAAGGCCCTCTCCCCACCCCCGCCCACTGCGTGTTAGCTGTAAGTTCCATTTCACAACGAGACAAGAGCCCATAGCCGCCAGGAGAACAGGTTTATTGTCTCCATCAAGATACTAAGATCCCCCTGCACTGGTCCCGACATGTGGCACTTGACACTGACACAAGAATAACGCACACGGCAGGGGCTCGTTGGGGTGGGCATCCTTTTGATGGCAGTGAGTTTGTGCTTCGTTTGGGGGTTTCTTCTGGTTGGTTTGTGTTGCCAGCGGCACATGATTGCCAAATATCTGAGTGTAGTGTGATGACTTCCCTTGCCCTAAGCTTGTCCAGCACACTGATGTCCTGCCCGCTGCTGTAGCCAGACTGGGGACAGTTCCTGAGAAAGGAGAGAGTGGTGGTTGGAGGCTGAATTCTGGCCATTCTGCATGGGCTCACGCCAACTCCATGCTGCAGCCTTAGGCCAAGCCTTACTCCCTTAGGCCAAGTGTCAGCTTCTTTATAAGCCAGAGAGTTTGGCCCTCTTAACCAGGCGGCTTGAGTTCGATCATTACAGAACCCAGAGTATAATTAAGTTGCATTTTGCATAAGCATCAGCAACCGATACTGCTCTTTGTGTTGATACCCCCGTCTCACTCTCTGCAGCCAGCTTTATCAGCGCACACAACACCTGCACAGATCACGATCACCCTGGTTCATCACCATCTCACTGGGACCTCCCAGCAGCCAGAGTGTGGGAGACACCCAGAGGTGCTCAGAGGCCCCTCTAGGACCCCAGGGCCCTGCATGGGCCATCCCAACACCTCTCACACCCTGGCCCTTCATGCTGTCCCCACCCTCTGTACACCTGCACTGTGCAGAGCATACTCAGGTCCCAGCTCTGGCTCCTGCAGTGTTCCCGCTGTCAGCCAGCCTCTCTGCCGCTCTCGGGTCTGAGTTTCTCCCTCATGCTGCCAAAAGAGGCCCCCACCCCACTCCCCGACGCAGGCCACCCTCTCACCCAGCTCAGCATCACCCTGCCGACAGGGCACTGACCATCGTCCCGGGGAGTCACTCACCAGAGCACGGACTCATGCTCTCTGGAGGATCGCTCTCTTCCCACCGGCATGCTCATACCCAACCCCAGCCGCAGGGCCCCTCCTCTCCCACGGCCTCTAATGCCCCGCACACCCTCTGCCCCAGGTGTACGTGATCGAGCCCAGCAGCATGGAGTTCACCCCGTGCCCCGTGGAGGCCCGAGTGGGCCAGACGCTGGCGCTGCCCCTGCGGATCAGCGGCCTCATGCCCAGTGGCCTGGGTGAGGCGGTCACCCTGAGCGACTGCTCCCACTTTGACTTGGTGGTGGAGGTGGAGAATCAGGGCGTGTTCCAGCCGCTCCCAGGTAAGCAGAGCTGCCAGGGCAGGGGGGTGGGGGGAGGTGGGGAGAGGGGAAGAGAAGGGGGTTCTTGGGTCAGACCAGCCGAGGCTCCACACCAGCTGCTCCAGAATTCCCAATAGAGGGCCCCGTGCAGAACCAACTTGCTGCCTTGAACACTAAAAGACAGAAGACTGCTAGAGCTGCGGGGGGACATCAAGCGGCCTTTGAAAAGGCAGGAAGGATATCAGAAGAGAGACCGAGACCCTTGCTCTTACAGCTCAGGTGAACGGAAGAAATGATGATGCCAAAGAACTGAACAGAGAGTTCCAAAGGGCGGCTCAGGAAGACAGAGCCACGTGTTATAATGAAATGTGCAAGGCCTGCGGTGAGAAAACCCGCCCGGAAGAGCACACGCAGCGTGTCTTCAGCAGAGAGAACTCAAGGGAAAAAACCCAACCCACAAGTTGCAATCTTGATAGGTTCTACGGGCCTCATCTCATATTGAACGATGCAGGGAACGTCAAAAGAAGATGGAGAGAAGATGCATGGCCAACTGTATCCAAAAGAACTCGTCGTCACTCCACTGTGTCAAGAGGTCCCCTGCGGACAAGAACCCATGGACTGAAGGACGTCCAAGCTGGGCTGACGTCATGCGCCAAGAACACGGCTCCAGGAATTGCTGGAATAACAACAGAAATGTTTTACCGAGCTAAGGAAACACTGGAAGCACTCACTCATGTATGCCAAGAAATTTGAAAGACAGCTACCCGGTTAACCAACGGGAAGAGAGGTCCCCCACCCCTACCCCCACCCCCCACCCCAAGGAGCTATGAGCATCAATCACCTCTCCCTCACCTCCCTGCAGGGGTGGGCGGTGACTTTGGTGGTGCCTGTGGAGTGTCAGTTCTGCCAGGTGTTCCGCTATGGGAAGTGCGCTGTGTGCTTGACTGTAGACTTGACAGTGACCTTTGAAGAAGGCACTGCTAGTTGGCTGTCAGCCCAGGTGTCAGATAACGAAAACTAGGGCCCATGGCATCTCCTGCAAGTGGACTGCAGGTCCTGTGTCTCAGACAAGACTCTGGGGGGCTTTCCTGACCCAGGGCCGGGGCAGGCATTTTCTCTTCCTTGCAGACAAGGGAAAAGGAAGGACGGGCGCTTCTTTGGTGTGTGTCTGCACGTGCGTGGGGACTTGGAGCAGCTGAATTTGTCAAATCCTGGAGAGCGGTTAAGTGTCCAGGCAGCAGGGGGGCCTTGGAGGGCTATTGAGCAGAGGAGGGCTGTGATCCAGTGTGGGGAGGCTTAATTAGCGGAAGGTGTGTGGCGTTGCCGGCAGCCTTCACCGCTGTCACACCTGCCACAGCTGTGATTACCTCCTAGAGCGGCTTTCATTTGCAATCACACACGTCTCTGTCCCCGAGAAACCACTAAGCAGACAGCCTCGTGTCCTTCCCTGGAGAAACCATTCTGACTTGACAAACCATCCAGGGACCGGATTCCTATTAGATCCTTCGGGTTGCCACCAGCCACGGATGTGACAGGTGCTGACAGTTGGGGAGGATCCTGATCTCCCTTCTCTGCCAGCCCTACATGCCCCAAGAGAGGGCCCCTGAGGTTCCGGGTGACAACCGTTTCTAGAGGACCCCAGAGAAGAAAGCAGATCAGGATTGGACGGTCCTAACTCGATCCTGTCATGGCCCATGTATTGATGTCTGCATGATGTTGGACAAATTGCCTGACTTCTGTGCTGCACCTCGTTCATCCGCAAAATGGGGCGACCAGCCACTGCTGAGTGGGAGGGTTAGCGAGCAGATCAGAGGGCACTGTGAGAGGTTTCCTTCCAGGGATTTGCGTTTAGGAAGATAGCCTTCCGGACAGACAGAAGCCCTCTAGCTTCAGAATCACCTCCCCCACCCCACCCCGTGCTGCCAGCCCCCGGGGGCTGTGCAGACCTGTGGGAGGGCTGGTGTTGGCTGAAGAACACATGCTTTCCACACTGACACCTCATGATGGTGGAGAGAGGCCCCCATTCTGGGAAGCCAGGGTGGGGGGGTGGTCACACTGGGACCAGACCTAGTTCAGCAGAGCCATGATCCTGCTGTCGGCTCACCACCTCTCACGGTGCAGAGACAGGCAGATTGGAGCCCTTGTGTGGGGTAAACAAGCCCCCCCTCCTCTTTTCCTGGCCTGTGCGCTTCCCCTCCTCCCAGTGGGTTCATGAGCCTCTTGGGTTCAAAGCCTGTGCAACATGTGTCTACAGAGGGGTGTACAGAAAGTCCTCGGGGCAGTTGAGAGACCACCAAGCAGGGGCTCAAGGCTGATGACAGAACTAGAGGTGGGCATGCATAGCTTGGCAGAGGGGTGGCTCACTGTGCCACCCCTCTGCAGCTAGGGGCCAGGTTTTCCCTATTCAGGACTCCTGTTGTCTTATCAGCCATGCAGAGGCCACTCTTCAGAAATGTGGTGGCTCAGGCCCTGTGCCCAGCTGGAAGCCTGCAGGCTCCAGGGCAGGGCCTGTGGTGACCGTGTCCTTTGCTGCGCAGAGTTCCTGGCCGTAGGTTTTCAGCAGCTCATGGCTGTTCTATGGTGCTGTGCCCCACTCCTTCTGGGGTTGGAGGGACCCCAGCCTGCCACGTCCATTGGCAGGCACTGAAGCACATCCAGGGTAAGGTCGAATGTGGGGAGGACGGTCCACCAGTGTGCACAGCAGCTCTGGTCACCTGGGAAACAGCCATGAGCTGGCGAGTGGGTCCAAGTCAGACCCCTCCCACCCACTCACCGTGGAATACTACTCAGCCAGGAAAAAGGGAGGCCTGATGGACACACGCAGCCACACGGGTGAATTTCAGGCAGATGCTGCGTGAACAGAGCCCGACCCTACCATTCCTGTGAAGGGTTAGCAAACAGATGGATGATGGCGTAGGCAGTTGACTGGCGGTGACCAGGGCCTGGGGGAAGACGGGGTGGGGAATGGTGGGATTTGGGGATTTCTTTTGGGGGTGATCCAGTGTTATAAAATGAGATATTTGTGACTGTTGCACAACTCGCCCTTTACCGAACATGCTAAAGTGTGCACTTGAAATGGGCGAGTCCTGTGCTTTGTCCATCGTGCTTCCCCAGCTTGCTTATGAAGACCTAGTGATAGACCCAAGTCAGAAGGAGCCCGCCGTTGCTCTGGGCGCTGGGGGTTGTGGGAAGGAGGTGCAGGAAGTTGCGGGGAAGATGGCTGTTTCACGTCGCGGTACGGCACTGGGTCCCACAGATGGATGCACATGTCAGGACACAAAGGAAGGGCACCCGGAAACTTGTGCCTCGTGCTCTGCTGAGTCTCCTGAGAGAATCAGAACTGTTCTCAGCTCGGTCTCCTTGGAAAGGAAAAGAAGGGGATCCGGGTTCACAGGTGGTGCGGAAATAGAAAGGAACCAGCGACAGTCCGCACTCTTTGTGGTCAGACCGAACACCCTCAAGGGGTGTGTTCGTCTGGGTAGACTAGAGAAACAAATCCCTAGAAAGAGGTTTATATACAAGAGCAACTGTGCATTAAGAAAACATCCCAATCCAGTCCAGTCCAAGGTCATAAGTCTGATATTAGCCCCTATGTCTGATACCAATGCATAAGTGCTTCAGACTCACTAAGCACATGCAATGACCCCAGGACAATCACAGGCTAGTGGGTGCAGAGTCTTGTGTATCCAGTGGTGGTAGGTGCATCTCAGTGCTGGCAGGGGTCTCCCTGTGGCTCCTCCAGTTTCCAGGGCTCAGGATCTATCAGCATGCTGCCATCAGCTGCAATGTCTCCCAGGGAGGGAGGGAGAGATTGTCTCCGCCTCCAGGAAGGAATGACCACCTCTCCCAGAATTCGCAGAGAAGGCCATGCCCACACAGAGGTCTCCTTGGCTAGCTCCAGATTGACAGGCTAGCCTCCACCCCTACACTCTTAATCCTCAAACTGACCCCAGATTAGGTGACTGTCATAAGGGGGTCGCGCCGGGCTTCCCGTACCTACATCCACATCAGTGGGGTCATTCAGGAGAACGGTCCCCTGGTTGGGATCCGTAATTCTCGGGTGAAAAATACATCCGGAGGGTTCGTCAGAGGACAAGGGCTTGCTCCGTTGTTTCTCCAGCCCAGAGAGATGAGTGAGTTCTTGAAAGAAGCAGCACTGAGCTGGCATCAAATTCAGCCGCTTCAATTCTACGTCTCTGAGAAAAGGAACCAGTTCAGCAGGCCGACGAGGAAGCTGTGCATGCGAGGTATCCAGCGACCGTGGAGAGGGTCCCTGGAGACCCACCTGTGAAGCTTTGATGCAGTAAAGTATGGGGGGAAAAAAAGACGTGAGCATTTCATGGTGTAAATCTGGCCTTGGAGAGAACTTTAAACTGATAGTGACTCGGCAGGCTGAACCCTTTAGGCAAGAAGGGCACTCTGGTCCCCAAATGCGGTCCACATGTGTGAAGGAGATACGCTGGCTCGATGGGTAGCGAGAGGGGCCGAGAGGTGGGCCTTCAGGTACAGAGAGAAGAATGTCAGGGCTCGGCTCCAGAGGACAAGTCTGCGGGGCTTGAGCTTTTCTATCCAGTTCAGACTGTTGGCAGTGAAGCACTCCAGAGGGACAGGCGATGAAATGTCACCACAGCCACCCCCACCCCCCAGTGATTGCCCTGTCAAAAGACGGCACGTCGGCCAAGACGTCCAGTCGGCTGCTAGCAGCAGTGAAACCCAAAACAGCCATTGGGGGAAGTTGGGGGCGGGGTTCGATTTGGGTAATAACTGACAAAGCCGAGTTCCGTGCTCCCTGGGACCCAGCAGTTTCACTCTAAGTATCTGCCCAACAGAACAGCCCAGATGGGTTCACGCAAAGGCATCCACAGCCGTATGCACAGCAGCAGCAGTGTAGGCAGTAGCCTCCGCCTGGAAACCGTCTGTGAGTCCGTCCTGTCATCGTGGAGTTCCTTTCAGCCAGCCCCAGCACAGAACAACCCGATGGAGACTGGAGCAAAGCCGTGCAGCCCCTGTGCCATGCCCACACTCATGGTCACAGCCCCTGTGTCCGTCCGTGCATCCATCCATCCTATCAGGCGTGGTCCTCTTCTCCCCTGACCCTGTGCATTACCAAGAAGCAGGACCCTCGGCGAAGGATTCGTCACTCCTGATTAACAGATCCCACATCTTTCAAGCGGGATCCTGCCAGCCTCACCTCTGAGGACCCTTCTGCCTGTGTTTCCGGCAGCCCGGGGTCTCTCCTGCACACTTCACCGACACCAGAACTCAAGTGCATCCCGGTCCGCTCCAGTCTTCCAGCTCTCCCAGGCTGTCCGAGGCATCTGAAACGCTCCTGTTTGGGCCAGGAAACTCCCGGTCGTCCTCACAGGCACGTCTCGCCTCCCGAGCACGTCCACGAAGGCCTCGAGCAGCAGACTGGCCCCGCAGAAGTCCTCCTCATCTGCCCTTCCTCTGGAAGCGCTGCTGGAACCACTCACCCTGGATGACCGACTGGCACGAGAAATACCAGAAATACCAGACACCTGGCTTCCATCCTCACAGCCGCGTGCAAGTCGCCCCCGGGCGACAAGCTGGCTGGCGAGGGGTGGCCACAGTAGTGATGTGGTTCTATCTGTTCTTATATAGCTGGGCGATGGGATGCGGGCAGAAGGAGGACTCTCACAGGATCTAGTTGCAGAGGCCAGGGGCCAGAGAGTTTGTGCTCTGGGGTTGCATGTATACAAGCTCAGAAACATTCTGGATGATGCCGTGCTTGGGTTGTGAGGCTGTCTGGTCCCATAGATAGGGTGGTGCCGGAAAGAACCCCCAGAGCTTGGGGGGAAGTTTTAGATATTATCTCACACCAGGTACACCGTTGTGTTTGTGAAAGAGAAGAAAGTCACCGGGTGTTGCATACTTTGGGTGTGTTTATTCTGCGCAACCCTGTAAAAATGGAAGTTAAACACTCTGAAGGCACATGGGAATGGGGGTCTTCGGTCAGGCATGCTTAACCCGCAGAGGAGAGGCGTGGTGACCATTTGCCTGTCTCCTTTTGGTTGCAGGGAGGCTCCCGCCAGGGGCCGAGCACTGCAGCGGCGTCCAGGTGTGGGCGGAAGCCCAGGGCTACACCACCCTCCTCGTGAGCTACAAGCACAGCCACATCCACCTGAGCGCCAAGATCACCATCGCGGCCTACCTGCCCCTCCAGGTGAGTTCTCCACCCTCTGCCCACCCGGCTTCTCCGTGAGGAGCCCGGCGTGTGCCGGAAACCGATCGCTTGACATTGCTCCTGGAGCAGCTCCGGTGTGTGTGAGTTAACCTGAAAAGGCAGGACACCACGGGCAGCTTCGCCCCCTCCACCTCTCCCCACCACGGCCCTGAGCGCTGACCCCAGGGGCACAAGGAGGGCACGCTGGCAGCTCTGGGAATGCCCCCAAAGGATGGCAGGCTGCTTCTGGGGTGGGGGTGGGGGGTCACCAGTCTTGACAGCTCCTCTTGGGTTCATTGAGAACAGTCTCTCTCTCTCTCTCTCTCTCTCTCTCTCTCTCTCTCTCTCTCGTCTCTCTCTCTCTCTCTCTCTCACACACACACACACACACACACACACACACACACACACACTCGCACATCTGGATTCTGCCCTTGCATGACACCAGGAAATCACATTGTAGCCCAAGTCCTTGTCTGACTTGGGGGTGGGGGGTGGGGTGGGGGTTATTCACCACCTCGTATTATTCCTGGTTCAGAGCACCCGGCCCAGAGCTCCCACAACAGACTGTTGAACTTTTTATTTTATTTTTTTAAATCACTTTATTGGGGGCTCGTACAACTCTTAACGCCATCCGTCCATCCATCCATCCACCCAATGCATCAAGCACATTTGTACACTTGTTACCATCCTCTTTCTTTTCAAAACATTTGCTTCTGCTTGAGCCCTTGGTATCAGCTTCTCGTTTCCTCCCTCCCTCTCCCACCCTCCCTTCCCCATGACCTTTGATAATTTATAAATTGCTATTCGTTTTTCTTGTCTTATACTGGCCGATGCCTCCCTCCCTCCACTTTTCTGTTCTCTGTCTCCCAGAGAGGGAGTTAGATGTAGATCCTTGTACTCAGTTTCTCCTTTCCACCCCACCTCCCCACCCCCCTCCTGGTGTCTCTACTCTCAATATCAGTCCTGAGGGCTTCATCTGGGCTGGAGTCCCTGTGTTTCCAGCTCTGATCTGTACCCGTGAACTTGGTCTGATATCACTGGATGTGTGAGGTGGAATGGGGGGTCATGATCGTGGGGAGAGGAAGCAGTAAAGAACTGGAAGGAAGTTGCACGTTTCATCGGTGCTACACTGCACCCTGCCTGGCTGGCTCTGACCCACTGGGTGACTCTGGCTGAGACCTGGTCTGTAGAGTGGGGTCAACACTGTACCCACTGCAGAGTAGACCCACACGTGACTGTGAGGGGCTTGGTATCGTGGGGCATGAGGACCGAGCCTTTCCTAGCGATGAAAACCCGGGCGGCAAAAGTTCTCACCCTCCAGTAGGCCGGGGCCTTGCAGCAGGATGGTAGATGGAGACCTGATTTACTGCACGAGCCCTTCCCTGCCTCACGTCACCCCTGTGCTTCCCTGACATCAAGGTCACCTCCGGGTCACTACATTTTCTTCCCTTATCATTCCAACCGTTAGAGCCAAGCCCTGTGACACTAGGATCTTCACCTCTGAGCCCGCAGTCCTGGGCACAGGGCCGGCACGGAGCAGACGCCACTCAAGGGCTGCGTCTCCGGGCGGAGGAGTGAGGCATCGTCCAGGGCCACATTGAGATGCCGCACGCGTGCCTAGCTCGACATTTGCAGATGTCTGCCAGCCACAGACGGCTCAGCCCTCCCCCTCTGCCCGCAGACGTTCCTTTAGCCAGCGTGAGAGCATCCATCCGAGGCCCGAGAGATGCAGTGGTGCAGAAACAGAAACCTGACACGGACATACAGTCGCGCCACGAACGAGAAACAGGCCACACACCACCGCAGTGTCGTGTTCCGTGTTCTCTGCCATGAGGGGAAACTCGGGTGTGAGAAGGGGGTGGAGAGGGCCAGGCCCCACTCCCTGTGCAGCGTCAGAGAGCTGAGGTCAGGGAGCAGCACTGCCTAGGTTGACCGTCGTCGTCGTCCTTGTAGCAGCTTGCCTTCACTTTCCACAAGCAGGGGCAGCACAAAGGATCCTGGGAAGAGCTTCTCCACAGCCTGCTCCAGATGACCCCTCTGGGGCATTTGTCCAGGGAAGGGCAGGCCCATGGTGACTGTGCTCCCTGTCCCAGTCAACAGTGCACAAGTGACGAGAGGGCGGGCATGTCCCCACTCAAGGTGCACGGCTGACGGAACAAACGGTACGAGCACCATGGGTGTGGGGCCTAGACCTCAGCTCCCCTCTCGCGCTGACAGCAGCTCAGCTCATCTGTGTTCCCAAGCAGCATGAATTGCAAAAACCAGGTCCGCTGCGGAGTGCTGAAGTAAAAGTCAAAAATACCTCCAGACAGGCCGTTAGGAAGGAGAGAGACGGTTTCGCGTGCTGAGGCCGGGAGATGAGATGTGGTGTCTTCTCACTGTTTTATACAAGACAGGAGAGCGCTGTGGGCAAGGAGCAGACGCCAGTCAAGGGCTGTCTGTTCCCGGGTGAGCGAGGGGGGGCGGGGAAGGGAGGGAACAAGCAGGGTTAGTACATTCCTTGCCAGGATGGAGATCCGGGTCTCTACCCCACACCTCCTCCTGCCCCACAGCTAACGGGACAGCTTCCCCAGGCCCCCCAAAGTAAACTCGAGCTCTTCAACGCATACTCGCCCCTTTTGGCATAGAACAGTTAACTGACCACTTGGGCTTTTTTTTTTCCACTGCTAAGCAAACAAAAGGGAATGAGAGCACCCCACGTTGAAATCGTGGCCGCCTTCCTCTAGCCTTGAGGTATCTGACTTGTCATCAAGTCACCGTCTTTGCCTCAAAATGACGGCTGTCATGACTGCATCTCCTCTGCTCGAGGAAACCAGCCGGGGCAGATCCGTGCCTCACTATGTTAGTCCAGGTAGACTAGAGGAACAAATTTCAGAGACACGCATATGGATATAAGGGAAGGGTTTATATACAAAAGGAATGTGACACTAAGAAGGCATCCCAATCCAGTCCAGTGCAAAGTCATAAGTCCGATATTAACCCGTATGCCCGAAATCAGTCTACAAAGTCTCCTTCCTACTCATGAAGTCACAGGTCAGTGGGTGCAGAATTCTGGTGCTGGCAGGGGTCTCCCCATGGCTCCTCGTTTCTAGGGCTCAGGGTCCATCTACAGCATGCCACTCCAGCTTCAGAGGTCTGGCTCCATCAGGGCAAAGCCGTGTGGTCTCTCCGTCGGCTCCTCCAGCTTCTCGGACGCTGCCATCTTGTCTTTCCGGGGACTTATCACCTCTGAGACTAACTCCCCACAACTGGGGAGATAGCTTCTCATCTTCATGAGGGAAATATCGTGAGATTTCCCAGAAGTCTCAGGAGAAAGCCATGCTCACATAGAGGCCTCATTGGCTACTCAATGGCAATCTCCAGATTAACAGGCTAGACTCCACCCCTACATTTCAATCATAAAATTAACATAAGCACATGACTGCCACACTCACCTTGGATGGGGGCCGTCTGCAACCTTCATCAGTCCACTGTGGACAGTCTCCAGACGGGGAGACATCCCACTCTGTCTCTGAGGGGCCCAGTCACCAGGTTAGGGGAACAGCAGGCATTCCGGCCATTTCATAGGGGACAGTGGAGGTCATGGTGGGTCCCAGGGGCGGCGGGAGGCAGAACAGTGAGAGGGCTGGCGAGGCAAGCATGGAGGCCTGGGCTCTCCCTGGTGGATACAGACAAACGGGCCTGGTGCGCTGAGATGAGGTGTGTGTCTGGAAGGGCCCTCGGGTGGGATTGTTCTTGGGGTTTGGAATACTGGCTTAGGACTCAGACAGGCTCCTGGAACAGGGGGGCAGTGGGTCAAGGTCAGGGAATGACGGCGGCAGCCTGGTCTTAAGAGCCCTGGGGCGGGCAGGCACTCAGGGGAGTGTCCCCTTCAAGTCCAGTGTTACAGGCCCTCCACGCATCCTGAGAAGAGAGCCAGACTCCAAGTCTTGTGGGGACTGATCTCCCTCGGGGCCCCTGGCCCAGGAGGGCCTCAGTATCCCCTGGGCTCAGGTCTACTCAGCTTCTCCAAGCCCCCAGTTACTCCTTAGCCCTCGTCTCTCTGAAGCTTACTGTGCAGGAAGCCCGGAATGCATGGTACCGGGCTCCTTGCTTCTAGTGGTCAGTTTGGACCATGCATGTGGGTGCTGGAGCCTCAGGGTGAGCCAGGCATGAGCCAGGTGTGGACACTACCTCCCTGCCCCCCTCTGAGTCCGTGTCTTCTGTCCCCCCGAGACGGAGTGTGAATGTACGGGTGAAAAATCACCGCAGACCCAGTCTTCCCGGAAGCGCAGCCAGCACCAAGCCTCTCCCATGACTCACCCGCCTTCTCGTTCTACAAACCCGACAGTAGAGGCCCAGAGAGGCTCACGGTGCCCCCCTCGGGTGCCTTGCCCTGCCTGAGGGTTTGCGCTTTAAAGCTCTCTGCAGAGCATGTGCTTTAAACGAACACCCGTCTCTGGCTGTGCAGATGATGCACCTACTGCCCGGCGTGGTGCACGGTGACAGTCTGATGCCAGAGCAGGGAAGGGGGGATGCGTGGCCGTGAGAGCTGGTCACTCCAGATGTCAGGTACAGGACACGCCGGGGCCTTCAGGTCACTGCCCCCCTCCCCCCAGTCAGAACCAGGCACAAAAACGGACCACTTTGTCTATAGTGGGGCTTCCCCAGCCGTGGCCACAAGCTTCTAATCAGATTGAACCCAGCCCTGGCCCATGCTGACCCTGGCAAGGAATCCCCTCTCTGTGTGTCAAATGGAGACGGCGAGGCTGATGGCTGCAGGGGTCACCGAGTGAACATGGGCCAGAGAGGCATCGGGGACATCCCTGCCTGTCCCCTGGAACGCCTGCCCTGACTCCATGAGGCAGGAGGTCTGGTCATGCGTTTTACTAGGCCGAGACTTGCTGCAGAGGTTAACTACCTTCCATTCGGTCACACATCTTGGAAGGAACAACTCTGTTCAAGGTGTGGGGGCGGAGAAGCAGAGACATGCACCGGCACGAAATGCTGGCAGTTTGTGACAAAGATCGTGGGCAGGAGATGGAGTCGGGCGAGGTCTGGCTTTGGACGAGAAGGCCTCTCGGAGTGGGTGGCATTCTAGCAGGGGCTCAGCTGTGATTGTCATGGGGGCGGGGGGTGGGTAGTGGGAGGTCAGAGTTCACAAACAGGGCTTGGAAACATAATGGAAAGGCCCCTTTGGGTGTGGTCAAACCCCAGGCATGTCGACAGTTTCCACGATGTCTCTGTGCCTGCTAGCCTGGACTTCCTTCCTGCCCCCTCCACTGCCGGAAGGATACCAGCTCTCTGCTTTCTCTCCCCCCCCCCACCCCCTACAGCCTGTGGATCCCTCCTCCGTTGCCTTGGTAACCCTGGGCTCCTCCAAGGAGATGCTGTTTGAGGGAGGTCCTAGACCCTGGGTCCTTGAGCCATCCAAGTTCTTCCGGAACGTCACCTCGGAGAACAAGGACAGCATCTCATTGGCACTCCTTGGACCCCCTGCCTCCCGGAATTACCTGCAACACTGGATCCTCGTGACCTGCCAGGCCTTGGGCGAGCAGGTGAGAGGGCAGGCACCGTGCACCCAGGTGGGCCTAGCGAAAGGGCTGTGGAAAGCCCGCTGCCTGAGTGTCCTGCTGTACCTTCCAGCAAGGTTTTAGTTCATCTTCAAAGCAGCCCAAAGAAAGTTTTTCTTACAGCAACCATGCCACAGACCTACAAACTGAGGTCCGGTCATGTGGAAAGCCTGCAGTCCTGTGGGGGCGTGTCCTTGCTTCAGTGCCAGGAAGGGTGGGGGACCCACAGAAAGTGTGTCTTTGGGGTGTTCTCTCAGAACAGGCCATCAGCCATCTACCTCAAGTCCTTCTTTAAAGCCAAGGTGCCGGTTCTGAGAGCAAACACAAGCCTCTCGCCTCTGTCACTTTCATCGGCACCCCCTTTCTTATAGAAAAGGAAAGAGAGAGTCAGGGGGAGCTGGGGTGACCCGGCTCAGGCCTGAAGGCACGGGGAGTCACGCGCGTGTTCCTGACTGCACTGTTCACTCTGCTCAGGTCATCGCCCTCTCCGTGGGGAACAAGCCCAGCATCACCAACCCCTTCCCCGCGGTGGAACCGGCAGTGGTGAAGTTCATCTGCGCCCCCCCCTCACGGCTCACCCTCATGCCCATCTATGCCAGCCCGCAGCTGGACCTGTCCTGCCCGCTGCTGCAGCAGAACAAGCAGGTGGTGAGTCCAGGCCAGGGGTGGGGGGAGACCCAACTGACTGGATGCACACTCATAGCCAGGGGCGGAGACCACAGCACCCTACCCTCTGCTTAGCCTGAGGTACCGTGGGTGATTTCACTCGGGTCACACTCAGGGAGTATGTTAGTCCAGGTAGACTAGAGAAACAAATTCCTAAACATGAGTGTATAAAAAAGATATTTATACACAAGAACAATTGAACATTGAGGAAACCGCCCAGTCCAGTCCAAGATCATAAGTCCGATATTAGCCCATATGACCAATACCAATCTATAAGTCCTCTTCAGACTCATGAAGCACATGCAATAGCACCAAGACAGTCAACAAGCATCTTGTTTATCCAGTGGTGGTAGAAGCATCTCAGCACCGACAGGGGTCTCCCCGTGGCTCCTCCAGTGTCCAGGGCTCAGGGTCTATCAGCATGCCGCCATGTGTCTTGTCAGCTGCAATGTCTCCCAGGGTGTCAGCCTTGTGTCTTGTCAGCAGAGTATCTCCAAGGGACTGAGTGGTGAGTTTCTCTCCTTGAAGGGGAAATATGACTGGATTCCCAGCATTCTCAGAAGGCCAGGCCCACACTGAGGTCTCATTGGCTATCTCCAGATTGACAGGCTGGACTCCACCCCTATACTCTGAATCCTCAAATTGGCACCAGATTAGGTGACGGCCATAGGAGGGGATCCAGGAGAGGTGATTGCCCACCTCACAGCTGGTCAGGACCAGGTGAGGTTGTCGCTGCTCCCTGCCCGTGGCCCTCAGCAGCTAGTCAGCACCTCATTGTTGTCCTCTGTAACACAACACTGTTGGTGGGGTCAGCATTGCATGCGCATGTGCAGTGAGAGCCAAGGCGGGTGGCCCATGAGACGTGGTCCGGGCAGTGTTCTCCATGGTATGGGCGGAGGTGGGGCTGCCTCCAAAGTGAGGCGTGGGGAGGGTGTGGGAGGAGGGAGTCACCTGTGGTCACATTAGCGACAGGGATATGAAGTGAAATCCATGGGCCAGGTGTCCCTGGACTCCTCCCAGTTTAGCCCTAAGATCCCTTAGGCGTTCAGCACCCCCATAGACTGGGATGCTTAACCTAGGGAGCTTGATGGACAGCATCTTCACCTGGGCCTTCCTATTCAGACACCTTGTTCAAGGCAGCAGGCTTTTCATTCATTTATTCATTCATTCATTCATTCGACATAGACCTGTGGAGTATTTGCTCCGTCCTGGGCAGAGTTGTCAGCGCTGTCATTAGGACCGCACGGACCTGTCTCCTGACAAAAGTCAGCAAGTGCACAGCTAAGCTAGCCCGTGCGGAGTTGCGAAGGCTGGTGAAGGGAAGGATGGGATGTGAGAGACGGTTAGAAAGGCCCCTGGGTAGTTAGGGAAGGCCTCTCGGAGAAGGAGGTGGGCACGCTGGAGCTCATGTGGTAAGGAGCTGCCAGCCAAGAAGAGCTGAGGTGCAGGTGCCCTGCCAGGCAGAAGTGCAAGTGCAAAAGACCCTCAGGCCACACCAGGGCCTCTGGGGTTTCTACACCTACACAAGAACCAAGGCAGGTTTTGTTGTTATTAATCATTTTAATTGAGGGTTCAGACAAATCCCATCACCATCCACCCATCCATCCATTGTATGCAAAGCATATTTGTACACTTGTTGCCATCATCATTCTCAAAACATTTGCTTTCCACTTAAGCCCCCTGGTATCAGCTCCTCATATTTCCCCTCCCTCCTCGCTCCCTCTGCCCCCACGAACGCACAATAATTTATAAACTATTATTATAATTATTTTGTCATATCATACATGGTCTCATGTCTCCCTTCACCCACTTCCCTGTTGTCCAGACCCCAGCGGTGAGGCCATATGTAGATCCTTGTAATTGGTTCCCCCTTTTTTTTTTCCGGTTCCCCCTTTCTATTCCACCTTCCCTCCACCCTCCCGGTATCTCTACTTTCACCACTGGTCCTGAAGGGATCATCTCTCCTGGATTACCCATGTTTTCGGTTCCTCTCTGTAACTGTGTACATGCTCTGATGTAGCTGGATTTGTAAGGTAGAATTGGGATCATTGTTGTGGGCAGGAGGGAGCATTTAAGAACTACAAGAAAGTTGCATATTTCAACACTGCTGTACTGTACCCTGACTGGCTCATCTCCTCCCAGTGACCCCTCTGTCAGGGGATGTTGCTTCACCTACAGATGGGATTTGGTCCCCAATCTGTACTCCAGAAACTTCCACAACCCCGGGGGCCTTGTTCTATCCTCGCTGTGACTATGTCCGCAGCAAAGGCTACTGCACACACACCCCCACCCCCAAAAAGTGCAGGCTGAGGTGCATCGAGGAGACCACAGCAGCCATCTGGAGGCACCTGTTGCGCCTTCTCAGCAATATCTGCTCTTCTTCTCCCAGGCAACCCTCGGCTGGTCCAGCCGCCCACGCTGCTGGCCTGGGAGGAATCGTTGGAGGCATGAACACACCTCAGAGCGTGGGTGGACAAGCAGGGTCACGGCAGACACTTCACCAAAAGCTTGTGGGACAATACCCCCTCTCCCCCTCCCGTGAGGTCAGGACTTTCTGAGTGGCTCGCTCATCATGAGGGGCGAGGAGGAGGAGATGGGGAAGCAAAGGGGAAAAAAAATCCATCCGGTGGATGCCCTAATGAAGGAGGACCAGCAATTAACATCAGGAACAACAGCCCACATCTCATTTGGTCCCGCTGGAGCCATTCCGAAAGGAAAATTAAAGCTGAGCAAACTTTACTGTGGGATAGAGGCACCCCCAGTGTTGTGTCCAGGGGAGCTGCAGACCAGGGCAGAGCTCCCAGTGCACATCTCAAACGAGTAGCATCAAGACCCGGAAGTGCCTGCTTGTTGCAGGAGCTGAGCCCTGGCTTATTAACCAGCCCGTGCGGTCTTGAAGACCAAGCACACTCAACCCGGCGGCTCACGAGAGGTGGAAGTGGTCCCGCGGAGAGCAGAGGGCAGGGGAACGGGCAGTTGCTCGGGGGATGTTGCTTGTGGGTTTCACGGAGAGCCAAAGAACAGTAGCAGTCGTTATTACAGAGGATTTTGAGAAAGCCAGCCAATGTGCCTGCAGAGAATGCCTGGGAACGCTTCAACCAGAGTCCCTCTCCACCAGGATGATGCCCCTGCCCAGCTGTCATCCAAAGCTTGCTTTGGGGCAGGGACCACGAGGGACATCTCCTAGATCCTAGTGGAAAAGCAACATTCTTTGTCTCTGCTCTTCCGCCGTGAACAAGCATGCTGACAAGACCACTGCTCCTCCCAGTAGACTTTTGAGGCAACATCCTTCCCATTTTACACATGGGGAAACTGAGGCTCAGAGGTGTTCATCGTTTGCTCCACTGATTCGAAGGCTGAGGCCCCTCGCGCTGTAAGGCCTCCCCAGTGCAGGGGCCGCCTCTGTCGAAGCCCTAGGTGACCGCTCTCCGGACCCGCAGGTGTGCAGTGGCGGAGAGCTGGGCGTGGAACCCCGGTGAGGGGCATGATCCTGCTCCTTTGCAGACCCTGATCATGTCCCACTGTCCTGCTGTCTGGCCTCCCCCATGATTTACACGGGGACTACGGCCGGCTGGCCTCTGGAGGTGGAGAGGGCTGCCATGAAATTGACACGGTGCCCCAGGATGGATTGCAGAAGCATCTTTTCCAAGGTCCTCTAACGAGACCATAAATCGCTGGAGCTGAGCACTCCACGGCTTCCGACCTCGCGCAGTGATGGATCACGGGCAGTTCTGTGTCCGAGGCCCGTGATGGCCTGGCAAGATGGATGGTCCATAGCCAGGCCGCACCTCTCGGTGCAGAGAGGCGAGACCAAGCACCACACCGGCTTCCACGGCGTCTGTTCCGCTTGGCGGCGATGCCCCAGGAGCCAGCAGGGCTCCCGGGGCCGTGGTCTTGAGATTGCCAGGGTGTCTGCCCACAGAGAAGCAGGGACATTTGAACCCAGACCTTTGGGTGAACGGCTGACTGTTTAGCACTGCTCCCCAAGGGTCACACTCTGTGCTACCCCAAAGTCACAGATGGCAAGCAGGCAGGGGGCCGCCCAGCGGCTCGTGAACTGGCTTGTCTGTTTTTTCAGCCCAGCCTTGCAGCCATGATGGGAAATAGAAAACAGTTGTTCCCTGCCCCCTCCCCCAAAGCGACTCATCAGAACTACCATAGAACCCAGCAGTCCCACCCTCCACAGACCTAAAAGAAAGCAGGGTCTCAAACCGTTCTCCGTGGACCGGTGGAGGCCGCCTCCCTGTGATGACCCGAACTGGATTTAGGGGTTCCACGATGATCCGTAACCTTCCACAGACTTCCCGCTGGGGATGGAAGCTCTCAGACGATGGGAAAACTAACCTGGGGAGAGTGAGCAGCTTGCCCAGGTAGTGAGATGGGGAGCGGGGAGTTCAGGTTCTGGAGCACTTATTCCCCCCTCTCCCGTGCATGTGGTATGGAGGGAGGGGGTGGAACCCCACGAGTGGAGAGATTATAAGGTCTTCAGCTAGGGTGGGGGCATCGGCTTTGGATATCAGTCATACCAAAGAGAAGCCATTCCAGCCTTCACATCCGGGATGAGTTCATTAAACAGCCAAGTATCTAAAAAAAAAACCCACAAAACCCCAAAATAAAACCCCCCCACTATCAGGTCGCGTCAGAGAGGCTGCCAATCCTTAAGGAGATAGGAAGCCTCATCTCTCTCTCCCAGAAAGCAGCTGCTGGTTTCAAACCGCCGACCCTGGGGCGAGCAGCCTGATGTGTAACCCACTAGGCCACCAGGGTTCCTCATGACCAAACACAGCAGGCTACTTTTTAAGTGGAACATTTCGTATGCAAATACGAATGTCCAAATGGCCCCTGGCAGAAGCAGAGTTCCCTACCCCTGGTCTAAGGCAACGCTTCCAAAACAGAACTTGGGACCCACGAAAAATTCAACAACAGTAAAAGACTTCCGAACATGTGAAGATGACGGCCCAGCATTAACTCTGGGAGCCCTTGCCTTGCATCACCAAGTTCTTGGCCAAAAGGAATCCAGAGTGGGAAAAGTCTAAGAAGCCTGTGTTCCCAGGCTGTGAACCCACTGTGTGTTCAGGTCCTTTTCCCCCTTCCTCGACTCTGTCTAATCTGGCAGAGACAACTCCCTTCTCACTGGCTGTGTTGAGGAGTCAGGTGAGAAATCCTCTTAGAAAGGGGCTTTGTAACCCCACTTAGCGGCTAAGAGCAATCTTAAGTGCAATAGGAAACAAAACCATCGGAACACCACCCAAGGGGAGCGTAGGGGCAGTGGGCCGGTGGGGACAAGAGGGTTTGGTGGGTGAGGATGGGCAGGAAGGAAATGGAACGGTGCAGGAGGATGCCTGCCACTGCTTCCACCACCCTGTTGCCAGGAGCACTGGGTGAACCGTTCTTTGTGGTGGGCCTGTCTGCAGTGTTTGAGGATCCCTGACGGGGGCATCCTCACCCACCAGCAACTCTAGACGTGGCCAGACGTCCTCAGGGTGGTGAGGCCAGGGGGGACAGGGTCATGGAGGACACTGGTGGTCATTCCCGTTCCCTCCCCAGACCCATGGGGAGAGCTGGCTGGGAATGGGGTACACTGTGTGGCCGAGGGCAGGTATCCGATATCTGATCAGGGCCAGGAGAGGTGGACTGTAGTACAGCGGGGTCAAAACCGCTGCATTCCTGAGAACAGACGCAGAGCCGTGCGTGCTGGGCCACAGAACTCGCCAAGATGCTTTCTGACCCTTGACTCAAAGCTGGTCCCCGAGGTCACCTTTGAGCCAAAAAGCGGATTTGCTGCCAGGATAAAGCAGATGTCGCCTGCGATTACCGCACCCCTTTAAAACATGACCTGAGACCAACAGGGTTAACAAATGATGTGAAATTAATCATGACATGGGGGTGGGGTGGGAGGGGCGTGGACAGAGAAACCAAATTAATAGGAACAATCGGATGGAAAGACTGGGCCTGCTTACGCACCGTGAACTGTGTGGGGTCAGAGAGACAGACCAACGTACACGGAAATGATTGGCTAGGAACTAAACGGCTCTGAAACCCAAACACAACAAGCTACTATTTCCAGAGAGAGAGAGAGAGAGAGAGAGAGAGAGGGGGCATGCTCAGGACTGGCCACAGCCGTGACTCTCTGATGCTCACCTTCTTGCAGGTCCCCGTCTCCAACCACCGCAACCCCCTGCTCAACCTGGCGGCCTATGACCAGCAGGGCCGGCGATTCGACAACTTCAGCTCTCTGAGCCTCCAGTGGGAGTCCACCAGGCCAAGGCTGGCCAGCATCGAGGCCACCCAGCCCATGACACTGGTGTCCCAGGACGACGGGAGTGGCCAGAAGAAACTGCATGGTGAGCTGCACTGGTGAGCTTCGGAGGAGGCCCAGTGAGACCCCCCAATAGGATGTTGTGTCAGTGGGGCAGGGGTCCTCCACCAGGCAGATGGAGGGTGGTTTATAACCGGGGACTCACTGTATCCGGAAGGAACTGCTGGGAGCCCCACAAGCACACTGTTCTCTTTGAATCTAGCGCAGAAATGGTGTGAGGCTGGTATTGGAATTCCTGGGAGAGACGGGGAAGCAGAGGCTTGGGGCACTTACGAGGCAATTTCCGACTGCAAACCTCTAGAGATGATCTGCCTGGCATGAACCTCTGGGCTCCTCGCTGCTGTGCCACCTCCAGGGTGGAGTGGGGCACAAACCCCCACGCACCCTGCCCGAGGTGTTTCACGGGGTTCGTTTGGGCTCTGTAAATGCTCACGGCACAGACGGTCTAAGCAAACTCTGGCACTGCATACCAGGAGCTGGGAGGGGCTGCTTCAAAGGCAGCAGCGAGACGTCCATCAAGCCCCGGCTTCTCCACCCGCCCTCAGGTCTGCAGGCCATCCTGGTGCACGAGGCTTCAGGACACGCAGCCATCTCTGCCACCGTCACAGGCTACCGGCCGTCACACCTCCGGGCAGCCAGAGTACAGCAGCCGGTATCTTGGGGGACAGGGCAGGGGTGAGGGGAGTGGTGGCCTCATTCTGATTCTGCTCTGGCCTCAAGAGTTCTGTCCTCAGCCTGCTCACGGGCCACAGTCCTCTGCTCCTGGCCTCTAGCCCTCCCTGGAGGGAGCTCTGATGGGAATGAGGGGTGGGCTTCCCTGAATTCTGGGTCTCCCCCCAGGCCTCTGGCCTCCCCCGCCCTGTGAGCCATCCACTACGGACTACAGGGGTGAGCAAACCAAATCTGTACCCCTCTGCTTTGCCCTACCAGCCCCAGTGGCCCTCGGGATCTTAGGGGTGAAAGGCAAGCTGGTTCTCAGTCCA
>PVJH01031862.1:0-23247 GCA_004026705.1 Nesogale talazaci
CCCATCTTTGAGACCTAGAAGACCCCACTGCTTCAAATGACCAGGGGACATGTGATTTAGAGCAACAGTTGGCAAAAGGGGTCCGAAGGGCCAAATTTGGTCTGCTACCTGTTTTGTAAATAAGACTATATTAAAACTGCCATGCTCACTAGTTGATGCATGGTCTTTTGACTGTTGCGTGTTAAAGAGCAGATTCATACTGCGAGAGAGTCACACAAAGTCTTATTACCTCACTTTTTTTTTGTTTTTTTGGGGGGGGCATCACTGCCCTCTGTTCGTCGTGGGAGCTACCTAACTTTGCTCCTGGCTTTGAACCGCCAAGCCCATGGGCCGCGGTCCCGCACTCAACCACCACGCCACCGGGGCTCAGTCTATTACCTTACTTTGTATAGAAAACATTTGCCAACCTCTAATTTAAAGGAGGCATTTAGTGTTTGTATCTATATATTTTTTTCAAAACTAAAACAGATAATAGGTTTGTTACATGGCAAAATTTTAAGTAGAAAAGATTGCCATGTTAAAATATTTAATGAGCCTTTCCAGCCATTTTCAAAGTTTTGCCATGAGACCATGAACACACACACATGTTTGGACCTGGTAGTTTGCTGTTTGGGAAGGGAATGAGCAAGCGTGGAACCAGACCGTCCTCGCTGTGCCGAGTCAGAACAGAGCCGCACTGTGGCTTTCAGTGCTGCTTTGTAGGAAGCATGTTGCCAGGCCTTTCTTCCAAGGTATGTCGAGGTTTGAGTTAGCAGTTGAACTCATGGACTATTTGCATCACTGGGGGACTTCAGTCTCTCTATACGTACAGAGTAATTTGACGTGCTTAAATGTTTAGTTCTGTTGGACCATTAGTCCCTGGGTGGGACAGAAGTCAGGATTTGGCAGTTTGAGTCCACACAGTCTGCTCACAAGAAAGGCCTGGTGATCTCTTTCTGAAAAGCAGCCGGCCATCCAAGACCTCGGGGGTGGGGTGGGGGGACACCACACCACCCCAACACAGCGGGGTCGCCATGAAGCTAAATGAACTCAACAGTGACTGGAAAGGGTTTTTTTTTAAGTTTTTAAGTTTTATAACTCGTTCCTTTAGCTTATCAATCCAAATCACCAAATATTTATTTTTTATTCTTGTCACGCCCTCCTTCCAAAGTCTTTTCTTTTGGTTTGGTCCCGAGTGCTCCCACAGGAGTACACTTGGCAAGGAGCACAGTTCCTAGTTCTCCTGTATGCCTTGTGAAGTGGAAACTGCTTGAGAGTGCTTATGCGCGGGGCAGAAACAAGTGCTGGTTCTTGAATGTGAAGCTGGACTGTTGTCTCAAACTCTCTCTTCAGGAGGTGCATACCCCCCCCCCCATGTACGTGTTCATTTCCTGTCCCTCTTCCTTTGGCTGCAGTCGGGCGCATTTCTTTGTCTTCCAGGCAGTAGCAGCAGCAGTAGCTCAGACTCCACACGCTCTGTGACAGAGAAACCTCTGGATAAGGTCTTGCCTCGTGAGTGGCAGCTCTTCAGTTCTCTCACAGAGCTTTGGCTTTTCCATCACCCATGGGCTTCATCTGCGAAATGCTGCACCGCTCCCTGTCATTCATGACTTACGGATACATGCTGGACTTCCCAGGAGACTCAGCATGTGTTGATCCTCCCCCCGCCCCTCACTGCTTCCAGTTACCCATAACCTGAGACACGCTGGAGCTGATGCTTGAGACAGTGGACGAGAGACTCATGCCGTTGCAATCGAGATGATGCACCGAGAGCTAGTAAGCTGGATAAAAGAGCAATTCCTCTTTTCTCATGATACTGCTCCGACCCTCCCCAGTACGAGAGACACGCAGTAACAAATGCCGCATTCTGAAAGTGCGCATTGCACTGGAAGTGGGCCTTTGTCCGTTATGACATGTCTCGCCTTTAAAAAGATTTTACACTTTGGTGGGTGTCCTCTTCATAGGAATAGTTTACCATTGAAAGTTTCCAAATTAAGAGGGGGAAAAAATTATCAAGTTTGAAACAAGGAAAAATAAATTCAATAGTTTTTTATTTCAAATGACTATTGATTTCTGTTTCCAAATCATCTGATCAATTTTAAGAGAGCCTTCTAAGGTGGGTTAGGGAGTTTGACCAGTGAGAAGTCTTTGCAGTATCTATCTAGAATTATCTCAAGACTCTTTCATAAGCCTTACCTTCATTAGTTGATATTTTGTTTACAGCAGAAGAAAGAGCTTGTTTTCTTGTGCTACCGTGCAGCTTACTGTCTTTTAGAGCATTATCCACATACTTAACCCTTCCCCAAACTAATAACAAGAACACTTGGTCATTGTTCTTAGCTTTTCAGCTTTCTTGATGAAGAATATTTCCAAGAATCTTCTTCCCTATTGGTAGTTATTAAGCATTTTTTGAACAAAATGAGTACTTTTACAAGGTAACTGAAATTAAAACATATGAAATTGATTTGGGAACCATACATAGTTGTATTATAAGCCACAAAACGCAAGAAAAATGTCTGAGTGAGAGGCACTGTCACCTCCTGTACTTTGCTGTTCTAAAGCTTACCTGAATTCTTTAAAGGCAATCGGATTCAAGGGTGTGGGAGAAAGATGTGGCACTGTTTGCCTGGGAGACCGTCAGGGACAGTTCTACTCTGCCCTGCAGGGGAGCCGTGAGTCACACCCAGTGGGGCAGCAGTGCCTGATTTTGCTTCATTAAAGTATGCTCCGAGATGAATTGTACTTTTTCAATTCAGGAAGTTTTGACTGCGATTTGCATATCTGGCCCATACCCTACTTTTTGTTGTGACATGGGTGTGTTGGTGAGTGGGGAGGGGGGGTCCCCCAGCATGCGGTGGCTTCATGTAATGTGTATGTACTCTCCCTTACAAATGGGAATGGCCTTTTATATTTTTTAGGTGTCCCTTGCTTGAGTCATCATTTGGTCATTTACTTTTACAGAATCATTGTTACAGTTCCTTTTAATCTAGTAGCTGGAATTTAAGTAAGTTTATTATTTTCCAGGAGTGCTTCACTTCAGGTAATAAGTATTCTTCTGGGAAAAATTGCTTATAAATCAAGTTGGAAAAACAAATCACTTCTGACTGCTTTAGGAGAACTTTTTAGCTTTAAAAAGCCTTCATTAAATTCTTCTGTTAATAAAAATATATGGGCTGAGTCCCGGTGGCGTAGTGGTTGTGCGCGGGACTGCGGCCCACTGGGACGGAGGTTCAATTCCGGCTCCCAGGAGCAAAGGCTGGGCCTCCTCCTCCCACCACCTGAGGACAGTGATGCCTAAAAAAAAATAAAAATACACATTGCTATAGCCTAATTATCTGTTTAGTTGGTTGAAGTTTTGTGCCAGATTTCCTTAAAGAGGATCCTACCTGTAATGGATTCTTACACTGGACGGAGCATTGAACTGGGACATGTGGGGAAGGAAGAGTGAGTTTTTGTTAATTTTTAAGAATGGGTATGCTTTTTCTGATTTGCCCTTTTAGGCAACTTCCCGGGTCGCAACAGTTCCCAAGTCCATGTGTGCTGTCAGCATAAGCACCTGGTGCCCGATGGCTATGTTTGCAAGAGTTTGGGTGTCAGGGCACGCGCCTGAGATTGCTTTGAATGGCAGTCTTAGATGAAATGCATTGCATCCTGGCTTAAATGACATCTCTCACTGTGTTAATATGCTCTTTGTACATGGGCCCTATTTCAGTTTTGATAGTGATTTGATTTGTTTCTATACTGCTCTGTCAATGAATGCTATTATGCTTTTGTCCTTGTTTTACAAAAGAAGTAATGTTTTTCTTTTTTCCTCCTCATCTCTGTGCACATGCTTCCTGTCTGCGATTTGCTTACTACTTCTTATTGCAAGATCAAGCAGGTTGGTGGGATTGATTCGCACTCCACTCGGGGCAGTTATTTGTCCCATCGAGAACTTTGTTATTTAATTAACTACATTACATTTTCTTAAAATTTAATTTTTTTAACAAGGTAAGTATTTGTCTTTTAGATTTAAAAATATCCTTCATGGATAACTTAGGCTTAAAAAAAAAAACAAAAAACCTCAGCAACTCCTTTTTTGTCTAAATTCTCTAAGACCCATTAAATCAAGTTTTGAAAATACAAATATAAAGAATTTCAAATCCAAACATTTATCCCCTCTTCCCTCCTCTACCTAGGAAGGACTCACCTGCCTGGGTATCTATGCCCCAGAGTGCTCATGTGATGAAAACGAAATTATTACCTCCTGGAAAGGCTTCTGTTTAGCCTCCCTTTGCCAAAGTTCACCACCCTCACAGTTTTGATGAGTGCATACTGGAGAGGCCAAGGGCACTTTAAAATGTTACTACCCCTGTTGGGTTTAATTAAGAACATTCACTTTTTTTTTTTGGTTTAGATTTATTTACCTGAAATTGGGTGCTGAACTCTATCATGGAGCATTACAAGAGGGTTTGGTTTGGCTGGTTTGTTTAATGAGGTTTTATTATATATATAGATATAGATATATGGCACTTTTAATGATGCCACATTTTTAAAATGACGGCTTAGAAGAGAAGGCACCTGGTAGCTATGGCTTAAGCTTTGGTCTGCTAACTGAGGGGTTGACAGTTCAATCCCTGCAGCCACTCCGTGAGAGACAGACGTGGCTCTCTCCCTCCATAAAAGTGGACAGCCTCGGACGCTGTGAGGAGCAATTCTGCTCCGTCTGATCAGCTTGCGATGCATTGAATTCACTCGACAGCTTAAGAGAAGAGATACACAGTCAAATTTAGTTTAAAATATTCTTTGAGGGAAAATAAAATTCTTTGTCAAGATTGATTCTGGCTAGAATAATATGTTACTGAATATGACTTTGGAATGTGAACTTGGCTGTGCATGTATGCTCATCTTCATGGAAATGACCAACAAGAATTTTGTTCTGAGTGGTTTTAAACGCCTACTGCCATTCGTCAGGCAGAGTAGCAAGCCCTCATAGGTGTGTACATTTGTATTTCTACGTTTAAATTGTCTTCTTGCATCTTGATGGGTTCTGCAACTATAAATTTTTAACTCTTAACAAAATAAGACTCTGAAAGTCTGTCAGCATTAGTATCCATGTCTGCAAAAACATATTTTGCCTTAACACACTAGCCTTGTCTTCTTCCTTCGATGTCTGTAATGCTGAAGCGGAGAGGAAGTGACAAGTTTTAACTGCATGCATTTGCTTTATACCTGAGACTTTTCCCTCTCACAGTTCTATTGGATTACTGATAGGAAAAGCTTCCTAGGAATTCACTAGAAAGAGTGATTTTTTTATTTTTAAAAGCTATTTTTGAACACAATATAATTCAGAAGCTTCAGTGCAGGGGGCCCAAAATGACCACAGAACTACTTCCCCAACCTGACTTTTGGAATGCAATGAATCACACCACACCAGAGCATAAATTTGGATCGATGCTTTTGTTTCAGCTTTTATTTAGCTTATTTGCTTTGTGGCTTCGATTTGTTTTGGACTTACATTTCTGTAGAAATGCAAGGTAATGTATTTTAAACCCTAAAGGCTTATGAACGCAATTTTGTCTCCGAGAACTAAAGCCTATGGGTGAATCTGTGTCATGGTTCTTAGAAGAGAGTGTGTTTTTGTATCTCTCTGTCTCATAATTACTTTTTAATTCTCGCTTCTTGCAAGCTGGAGGGGGTAGCTGTTGGGTGGCCGTATTAGCAGCCTATGCTTTTCTGGGTTTCCCTCTTCTCTGGAGCAGCTCAGGTGGTGTAGTGATTACCTCCTGCTTCAATCCACAAGGTCTGATAGCACCAGTAGTTGGGGGGCGGGGGGGGGGCCTAGTGGGGACTGGATTTTCTGCTCCAGGAAACAGTCGCCTTCTCAGAACCCCCAGAGGGTGGTAGCAGTGAGTTGGGTGGGTCTCGCGGTCCTTCGGGGAGGAAGCTCGGAATGCCAGAAAGCTCTCAGGATGGTGGCTGACCTTTTTACAAGACACTTGGTCAGTTTTCTGAAGGGAAGTATGTTTCTAAAAGATTGCAGTACCAGAAGTGAATTTGCTTTAATTTGGTTTTAAAACTCGTTTAATAGGCTGGTTTGTATGTTCTCCTTTGGGTTTTTGATTGAATAAACTTTTATTGAGGGCCAATTTACATGTATATGAAGCATTCTACTAGACATAATCAAAGAGTTCATTGAAAGGCATATTTCCGTCTGTATGATAGTATTTCCATTTGTTTTTGGCACATATATTTTTGAATTAAAGAGCTTATTGTGGTCTTGAGTTGACATGATGATGGGTTATTTTCCTTGATCATGATCCTTAATATGGCAGCCGAGTACTGTTGAATGACTTAATTTTTAATTTTTGAATAGAAGTAATTTGATTAATAATTTTAGAACTCCAACAGATGAAGAATATCTGTTGATAAAAATTCTGCCTGAAAAGCTTATCTACTTATTTTATACCTATATGTAACTTTTGTTTATGCATTTGCTTTTGATTTTTCAGGAGGAAATTAGAGAAAACGCTTAGTTTTACACCTGCTTATGAGAAAAAGTCACTCAAGAGTTGTGTTTCACCCTACATGATTTACTTAGGGCACACAAACCTTCTCAAGTTTTTTTTGTTTTTTTGTTTCTCTTTCTGCTCATCTGTTTTGCTGCTCTGTAGTTTTTGTGTTCAGCCATCATTACCCAGTTAGGCAGCAATCTCAGTGTAACTGTTAGTTACAAGTTCTCCCACCGCACAGGAAATGGGTATAAAGTTGGTCCCTTTGGTTTTCTTAAATGGCTGTTTTGTATTGTTGAGTCATCTAGGCGGTTGTGCGTGGTGTGATCTACACAGCTCGTTGTGATTGTGTCCATTAAATAACTTAACTAGGTAAAAAGAAGGTTTCTCCAGATAAGATGGTTGAAATGCAAGCAAAAATTGACGAGGAGAGGAAAGCACTGGAGACGAAACTCGACATGGAGGAAGAAGAACGAAACAAGGCCAGAGCGGAGCTGGAGAAGCGAGAAAAGGACCTTCTGAAGGCTCAGTGAGTAGGACTGACTTGAGGCGAAATCGCGATTTCAATTGTGAGTGCCTTTCATAAGATGCACACACAAGAGAAACGAATAGTAATTGAATAGCTTGAATTCTGTCTCCAATAGAGGTAGCCCCAGATTATGAACATCCAACTGAGGGGCGTAGCCCATAATTATAAACCAATCCCCGTAAAAAAATACCTCTGTCAAGCTGAGTAGGATAAGGTAACCATTAAAGGACAGATGGGGTATGGCCTTTTGTATAGAAAGTCAAAAATAAATATGCACATAGAAAACAATGAGCTTTGCTGGTTACCAGGCATGCAAAAGAATGACAGGAGGGACTAATTTTCTAGATAGTACATTTGCTGTTGCCGGTGTTGGGAAGGACAGTAGCTAATATAAGCGAAGACCACAAAAGGGCCCGAGATAAGTGAAGATATTAAGGAGCAATTTCAGTAAATACTCCAAAGTACAATTTTGCAACAGTAATAATACAGCCCAAACCTAGGTGTGGTGTGCATGGCCATATGTATCTAGGATGGCACAGGTGAGTAGGTGTGTGCATGTACAGGTGGATGCACATGTGTGTGTGCATGTTTATGTGTACTGCAAATATGTTAGTATGTATGAAGTGTGTTAATAAATATTAAACCCCGTTATCTGCCCGTTTGTTTTACTGTGATGACTTTCTTGTTGGTGTGATGCTGGCAGCTGTGCTGCCCAGAGTGAAGAGGTTTCAGCAGAGCTATAAGCTAAGACTGTGAAGAAGGAATGTTCTGTCCATTTCTGTGGAATCAGTCACTGAAAACGCTATAGACAGCATCAAAATATTGTCAGAGGTAATGCCAGAACCTCTCAGGTGAGAAAGCACTCAGAATATTACTGAGGAAGAGCTGCCGTCTCAAAATAGCGTCGACCATAAGGGCATGGATGGAGAAAAGACTTCAAGACCTTTGTTTGCAGATGGGGCAAGACTCACACTGAGAAGAAACAGCTGCAAACACCTATTAATAATTGGAATGTGGGGGGGGGGGCGGGTAGGAAGTTTGAATGTAGAATTGCAAGTAAGCAAAAATGAAATGGAACACAGAGGTGAATAGCATAAGCATTAGTCAACTGAAAAGGACTAGTATTGGCCATTTTGAATCATTTGATAGTATGATTTACTATCCTGGGAATGACAAATTCAAGAGGAATGACATCACATTCATTGTCAGAAAGGACATTTCAAGATCTAGAGGTACAATGCTGCTTGTGATAGGACACTAGCTATGTCCACACAAGGATACCCAGTTTGTCCAACTGTTATTCAAATTTGTGCACCAACCACTAAAGCGAGTGAAGAAATTGAAGGTTTTTACCAATGTTTTCTGTCTGAAATTGCATTGATCATTATTGGTGATTAGAATGAAAACATTGGAAACAGAAGAAGGAACAGTAGTGGGAAATAATGGTTTGAGTGATTAAAAACAAAGCTGAAGATCATACAATAGTTTTGCAAGACCAATGACTTCTTCATAAAAAATGTCTGTCTTCCAACAACGCAAAAGGTGCAATGATTTCACACAAATCAAATGGATTATATATTTGAGAAGAGGTGATGGAGAAGCTTAGTATCAGCACCTCAACTGAGGGACTGACTGTGGAACAGACCATCAATTGCTCATCTCTGAGTTCAAGATAAAGCTGAAGAAAATGAAAACAAGTCTGCGCGAGCCAAAACCTAGCCTTGAATATATCCTACCTGAAGTTCAAGAACATCTTAAGAACAGATTTGATACTTTGAAGACCTGATGAACTGTGGATGATAACTAAACACCAAGAAGAAAGCAAAGGTCATGAAAAAGACAGTAAAGAAAGAAAAGACCCACATGGCTGTCAGGAGAGACGCTGACATTGCTCTTAATCGTAGTGTAGTGTGTGTGAAGCCAGATTGCTAGAGAAACAAGTCCAGTGACACTCATATGTTTAGGAAAGTGCTTTATAGCAAAAAGTAAGTATCAAGGAAGCATACCAACCCAGTTCAACTCAAGCCCACAAGTCCGATGCTCATTTACAAGTCCTTCAGACTCACTCAGCCACATGCAGTGATGCAGAGTGCAGGAAGGTCACAGGCTGGGGGGAGCAGAGCTGTGTGGATGCAAAGTCAGTGGAAACATGGCGGGTCTCCAGCAGTCAGGAAGGTGCAGGGGAGAGGAGGTCCTGCTTATGAGAAAGCCAGGCTGTGACATGATGGACAGGTTTGATTCCAACCCTAGCTAGGAGTGTCTAGTTGACATAAAATCATCTGAGTGCCAATGGCAAATGGAGGAAATGATGACGTCAAAGAGCTGAAGGTCAGCTAGAGAAGACAGAAAACCAAACAGGAAGAAAATGCTCTCAGCATATCTTAAACGGAAAGAATTGAAGTTGCTGTACTGAAAGATTATATCGGCAAGATAGTGAACGATGAAGGGAGCCTCGAAAGAAGATGGGAAGAATACACAGAATCGCTGCACTAAAAAGAGCGGGTTGACATTCACCCATTTCAAGAAGGATCATGTGATCGAGAATCAATGGTGATAAATGAAGAAGTCCAAGCTGCACTGAAGTCATTCGTGGGGTAGTAATTAAAATGTTTCCACAAACTGGTGTAACACAGGAAGCGCTCACTGTTTTATGCCGAGACACTTGGAAGCTAGCTGATGGAAAGAGATCTGTAATTATACCCATTCCGAAGAAAGGTGACCCAACAGAATTAGAGAATGATATCATTGAAATTACATGTCAGTAAAATTTTGCTGAAGATCATTCAACAAGGGCTGTAGTACAGTACTTTGACAGGGAGCTACCAGAAATCAGGCCACATTCAGAAGAGGACATAGAAACGGGATATCATTGCTGACGTCAGATGGCTCTTGGCTAAAAGCAAGAACACCAGAGAGACGTTTACTTGTGTCTTATTGGCTGTGCGAAGACATATGACTGTGGATCACAACAAACTATGGATGGCCTTGAGAAGAATGGGGGTTCCAGAACAGTGGATTGTGTTCACGTGGAACCTGTGTGTCGGTCAAGAGACAGCTGTGCAAACAGAACCAGAGAATACGACATGATTTACAACAGAAAAGGCGTGCATCAGGTTTCTGTCCTTTCACCCTACGTATTCAGTCTGCGTGCTGAGCGCGTCATCAGCGAAGCTGGGCTGTGTGAGGAAGAATGCGGCATTAGGATCGGCGGAAGGCTTATTGACAACCTGGGATATGCTGATGATGATCAATGATCAAAGCTTTCAATATGGGCTACACCTTACAGGAAACAAAAATCCTCCCATCACTGGGCCAGTAAATGACATCACGATACATGGAGGAAAGATCTAAATTGTCGTTTTTTGCCATGCTTGGATCTGCAGTGTTCATGAAAGCAGTTATCAAGAAATCAAAAGGCATTCCATAATCTTTCGTGAAAAATGCCTTGAGAGTGTTGAAAAACAAAGAGTCTGAGGACTAAGGTGCACATAACCAAGGCCACGCTATCTCCAGTTGCTTGATATGCATGTGAAAATTGGAAGCCCAAAGAAGAACCGGTGAATTGAATTATGGTGCTGGCCAAGAATTTTGAAAGTACCGTGGCTTACCAATAGAACCAACAAATCTGCGTTGAAAGAAGTTCAGCAAGAATGTTTCCTAGAACTGTTCTTAGACTAGACTGGTAAAGGAAGGACATGATGCTTAGGAGAGAAGCAGCGAAAAAGAGGAAGCCCCTCAGCAAGAGGCAGTGGCATAATGGCTGCAGCAGTGGGTCCAAGCGTAGCAGGTGGAGGGTGGCACAGGATCAAGCTGTCGGGGTTCCATTGGCCCAACAACAACCAAAGAACACAATAAGCCTCCTGGGGGTATAGTGGGGGGCACCACAAGAACATGACCCAGCATCTCGCGGAATTGGTTCATGGAGTTCGGAGGCTTGGCATCACACCATGGTCTTCGTGTAGCTCAGTCAACTGGCATAACTAAGTTCCTAAGAATAATGTTCTGTATCCTGATTTGGTAAGTAGCACTTGGAGAGGCGGTCTTATAAACTTGGAACCGGCGATCAGAGGTACACTGATTAGTGTTCCCCATATGGAAAAAGGGAGTTCAGGAAACCCTACACTTTTGAAGAAGTTAGACCACATGACTAGTTTCTAATGGCTGCAGGAGAACTGCAGCCTCTTCTAGTTTGAGGCCAGAAGAATTAGATGATGCCTCGCTACGGCTGGCCAGGGCACAATAGAAGGTTACAGCTACAATGGCAGGAGGATGTAGAACAAAAGGACAAATGTTAGGGGTGGGGGGAATTGCTGAAAAAAAAGAACTAGATTTATCGGGTTGGAAGAAACTAGAGGAATCCCCCAGACCATGCCCTAAAATGCCTTTGAGCTTGGAACTGATGCCATCCTAGTGGTTACCTTTCAGCCAAATAGAAGATAGGCATATCAAGGAAACATCACCGCTGAACACTGTGCTGCTTTACATGTATCAACTATGTGAAACCAAACATTTATTGTAGAGATAGTATCGTGCAGGAGGGAAGCTAGATTGATGGAAATAGAATAGGAGAACAAGTAGGGAGAAAGCAAAGAACACACAAATGGAACCAATGCCTGAAGCATTTTAAAAATTGTTAAATAGTTCCCCCTGGAACTGCTTAAGGGGAAGGTGAAGATGGAGGGAAAGATGGAGTTAAAGGACTTAAGGGGGGGTGGGGGGAAATAAATAACCGACTGACTGACTTAAAGGAAAGACAAAACAAAGGAAGTTGAAGAAAACCAGACTCAAGGAAGCGCTTGATCCAGAGGATTAAAGGACCATTGTACCATAGCAGCCTCCGACCGGAGATCCGACCACTCTTAACTGGGAACACAGCAGAAACAAGTTAGAATGGGTAAAAATTATAAAACCATTCAAATGCAATGAAACTTAAGATTCCTGGTCTGAAAGACTGGAAGGGTCAACGCATCCCTGTGACTATCACCCAAGGACAAACAACCTTCTACCTTGAAACTGAAGGTACTTTTTAGCTAGTTAATAGATGGGCTTGTAAAATAGACAGTGACACACTCCCCCACCAGAAAGAGTAATCCTTATACAAGGGGGTACCAAAAGAATGAGAAAAACTTCACCAAGCAGTTTCTTAGTGTGCATTTTTCCCTTCTCAGTGAGCATCCAGCAACTCCCTCTGAGTTAGTGCATCCAATGACATTGCCTGGGAAGGTTCGCTCTGGTCACAGTGAATTTTTTTTCGGAAAAGCAGTTTAGCTCAAACCTCATTTTTTGTGATGGCCGGTTTAAGAGAACTGTGTGTAACTGAAATTTTATTTCCTGCTTGGGAGAAAGCTATTGTCTTGTTGAACACAGCTTACAAGGACAACTTCCCCAAGTGGACAAACAGGTTGACTCGTAGTGTATTTGGAGATGGCTCCCCCAGGTCAGATTGTTAACCTTCCTATTTAGAGGTTCTGAAAAGATAGCCTAACAATGTACAGCAAAAAAGACCTGATTTATGCCACACTGTGGGCGGATTTTACCACCACCACAATGCTCCTGCTCACAGCCATCTCACTGTGCCTGTTGTGGGCAAAAACAGCATGCTTCTCCCCCCACACATCTGACTCACCTGTGGACTTTTTTTTTTTTGTTTCCACAAATGAAGAGGGACACAAAAGGACAGTGATTTGATGGCATAGAAGGGGTGAAGGAAAAAACGAGGGAGGTGCTGTCAGCCATCCAAACAGAAGAGTTTGAAAAATGTTTCCAAGAATGGAATTGTAGATTTGACAAATGTATTACGTGAAATGGAGAGTACTTTGAAGGTGCTAAGGTTGTTTTGTAAAAAAGAAAGTATATAAAATATGTAGCTTGGGGTGGGAGTGAGGGCAGAATCTGACTGGGGGAGTGGTACCCCTTTGTAATCCTCTGCGATCAAAAGGGCAATATTTGCTTAAAACCCAAGCCGGGCAGGCAGAAGCAACAGGGACCACAGAGGAATGGAACTGGAGGGCCAGGGAGAGAGGGAGAAGGGCAGCCACTGTCAGGGAGCAGTTGGTGTGTGAGCACTTTATTGGATAGTAACTTGCTGTGTAAGCTTACTCCTAAAGCACAGTACCCTGTTGTAAACAACAAAGACTTGGGAACAGCGTGGGTAATACAGAGACCGCTGAATAACTGTGTAAGGAGTCCTGGTGGCACAGTGGGGAAGTGCTTAGGCGCTAACCAAGAACTTTGCACTCTGAACCCCTCCAGTTGCTCCACCACAGAAAAACACTGACGTTCTTCGACCTGGGGGATCCCACTGTGCAGCTCTGGACAGGACCAACTGGCATACCATAACAGCAGTATGCTTATTTGGGGGTAGAATGGTTGCATTGTATATGGTGTGAGTACTGTAATGTGTAATGTATGTTTTCATTACTTCATCTCGGAAAGAAACAACATTTTTGAATTGTAGACGAAATCTTAAATGAATGCCGCACAATGTTACAAAATGGTAGAAATGTTGCACAACTGTAGTTCTCTTTTGAAAGTGGGCATCCAGATTCTTGTTACATGTTGGAAAATGATAGAAACAGTAGAAGTTCATTAGATGGATGATACATGATTATTGCATCTCCTCATTCTCACGAGCAGACAGGAGCATCAGTCTTTGCTGGAAAAGTTGTCTGCACTGGAGAAGAAGGTGATTGTTGGTGGTGTTGATTTGTTGGCAAAAGCCGAGGAGCAAGAGAAGCTTCTCGAAGAATCTAACATGGAGCTAGAAGAAAGGCGGAAGAGAGCAGAACAGCTCCGCAGAGAGCTTGAAGAAAAAGAGGTAGTGCGACCTTTTTTGTCTGCTGTATTTAACTTTTCTAGGGAAAACCTAATAATCTTTCCTCTTAGTGAAATTTTACAGACGACTATGACTTGCTTTGAAAGATAATAAATGCTTATTTGTATCCTTGATAAAACGATTGAATTTGTGATTTAACGAAGAACATTATCCTGAAGCTTGTCCATTTTTGTCATAGCAAGAACGCTTGGATATTGAAGAAAAATATACCAGCTTGCAAGAGGAAGCACAGGGAAAGACCAAGAAGTTAAAGAAAGTCTGGACCATGCTGATGGCTGCAAAGTCTGAGGTGGGTGTGTAAAAGTCACCTGTCGGGCAGAGCCCTGGTGGCGTAGTGGTTGTGCGCAGGACTGCGGCCCACTGGGACGGAGGTTCAATTCCAGCAGTGGGGCTGGGCCTCCTACTCCCACCACCGGAGAGCAGTGATGCCCCCCCCCCCCAAAAAAAAAAAGTCACCTGCCGGTGTAGCTCTGATTGCCTTTCAATTAATTTCTTAGCTTGAGACACCTACAGAAGTTACAATATGAGGGCTGAACCCTGGTGGTGGTAGTGATTGAGTGCGGGACTGCAGCCCACTGGCTTGGCGGTTCAAATCCATCAGGAGCTCTCTAGGAGCAGGGCTGGGCCTCCCACTCCCACCAGAGGGCAGTGAGGTCAAAAAAAAAAAAAGAAGAAGTTACAATATGTCCTTACAGTTTTGAAGAAAGAAAATAGTTCTCTTTTATGTGCTACTTGAAGTGTTAGCTATAAGCTGAAAATGTCTCTTTTCATATCTTCATTGATAACAGGGACTAGTAGATAGGCTCTGTCCCTCAGTTGTTTTTGTGGAAGAAGTAAGTAAGCCCTCAGAAGGCCAGTGCCCTGTTGTATCAGATGAAGCTGTGTAGTTTTTCATATCTCTTCTGAAAATTTCCATGTCTTCTCTGGTAGATGGCCGATCTCCAACAAGAACATCAGCGGGAAATTGAAGGTTTGCTGGAGAACATTCGACAACTTAGTCGGGAGCTTCGACTCCAGATGCTTATTATTGATAACTTTATACCTCAGGATTACCAGGTACCAGGGATAGCCATTTTCTGACCCGTAGACACTTGGCTGGCTAGATTAAAATATAATTTCCATTTTAATTGAAGTCACTATGTACAGTTCATTTACCAACTCTAACATTTCTTTATTAACACCATCACATTTCACTGCAGCTATTAACCTATTCTTAGCACATTCCTTGCTATTTGAATACCCCAATAAGGATTCCTTGACCATCTGAAGGGGCTCAGGTCTCTGTAGCTCACCCAAACCACAGAGTTGTTCAGGCATGCAGCATCCGTTACCATGTAAGTCAGCACAACAAAAATCCTGTACGAATAATGGTTTTCTCTTGCCAGTAAATGTTAATCCTTAAAACTAGTATATATGCTCTGGTTTCTCCTCAGATCACATAAATCTTTCGCCTTGTACTGAAGATTTCCATGGAGAGGAACAACTCTTGAGTCTTAAACCAATTTTTTTTTTTTTTTTTTGGCATCACTGCTCTCAATGGTGGGAGTAGGAGGCCCAACCCCACTGCTGGAATTGAACCTCCGTCCCAGTGGGCCGCAGGCCCGCACACAACCACTACGCTACTGGGGCTCAGCCCTTGAACCAATTTTTTGAGGCCTTGCTTACACAAGGCTACCAAAACCAAAAAAAAAAAAAAAACTAGTATAATTTTAAAATCCGAGTTCCCATTTTTTTAACTGTACATTTCCATCTTCCTAGTCTATTTTTGTAAATTTTAGAATACTGACTTACAATCCATTAAACAATTTAAATTTTAAAAATCCATTTTGGATCTCAGTACAATTTTTTTTAATTGTCTAGAGATAAGCCTCGGTGTTTTGTTTTTTTGGGGGGAACAGAATTAACTAAATAACCAAGGAGTCCTTGGTTCATGATACATTCTCCATATTGGTCTTGCCTGGCTTTGTTTAATTTGTTGTTTTATAATGAACTCTGTGAGCTCATCAGCTGAACTAACACTTTGATAGTGGCTTACTTGTAACCTTCCCAAATTCCATGTCTGTGCCTCTTCCAGCCCAAGGCTGTCGTCCTGAATCCCATGCTCCTCCCTCCCTTGCTTTTTCCTGTCATATAGTTTAACTACATCTATATACATAGTCCTCAAAAGTATATCTGTTATTATGTATATTTAAAAGCCATTGCAATTTATAAAGACAATGTGTCTATGTAGCGGTATAATAATGTACCTTTTCCACTTAATATCATCAAGATTTTAGTCTCATGATTATTTTTTTTAATACTTTAAATCTTGCCAAACATTCAGCATAGACTTTGCCTCTTTTAAAAGGAAATGATTGAAAATTATGTCCACTGGAATGAAGACATAGGAGAATGGCAGCTAGTGAGTATCATGTTCATTTTCTGAGATGTTTATGAGCCACTGCCTGTGGCCTAGGCCTTGTGCTCATGGGGAAGATGGTGGTCCAGAGAGAAATTGGATGAGAATCCAGCGGGGATGGTAACTTGTTTTTCTAATTAACCGTGAAGTACAGATTACATAATGGGAAAAGTCTAGGTCGGGGCTACATGGACTGGTTGACCTTGGGATCACCTTCTGTTCCAACATACAAAGCATGATTTGCAAGTGTAACTTTGGGGCTGTGCCCAGTAAAGTGCTTTATTAACAGTCTATAAAGATGATTCTCTAAGACAATTCTCTCTTCCTCTTTTTTGAGAAATGTGTTGCCTATACAGGAAATAACATGAGGAAGCAGACCCCCGTACCTGATAAAAAGGAGAAAGATGTAAGTGTGCTTTGTTTGGTTTTGTTTTCACTAATGACACTTTTGTCGTTGTTGTCTTTCCGTAGAAATTCAGGCCAATGAATCATGTGATCAGCCTGACGTCGGTTAGTCAGCCCTCTGAAAAATGGATTGCACTTCTGGGAGTATAGCCTGTAAGGTGTGGGTGGGTATTCGGACCTTTCTGCTCACATTCGGTCATAATGGCAGGCTCTCATGTCTGCCACAAGAGGGGCATGAAGTCAGTCTGTCCCCTGTGGTCCTGGGGCTCTGCTGGAGCTGGAATGTGTCTTTCCTCTCACAGCCACCCTGCTTCTCAGTCGACAAGAAGCGGCAGCAGCTGTAGGGAAAGCCAGGGTTGTTCTTTCCTTCTGCGGGGCTTTATTATCAGCACGTCTTCATCTACCCACCAGGTGGTGGATAGTCCTTGGATGGTAGGGATTCATGACTGAGAGCCGAAGACAGTATCTTGGAGACATTTACATGGTCTTGACTTGTTGGCTTTTCCTCTAGGAGTGTGTTCAGTCTTTCCCATCTTTCCTATACTGGTTTAACTTGCTCCTGTAAGAGGGCCTCATCTCTGTCTTTTCCTTAGCCCTTCGAAGTGGACCTTTCCCATGTGTACCTTGCCTACACCGAGGAGAGTCTGCGGCAGTCCCTGATGAAGTTAGAGAGGCCACGGACTTCAAAGGGGAAAGGAAGGCCAAAGACGGGGAGAAGGTAAGGACGGGCCCCGGTCACATGGCACGAAGGCACTGAGGTATTCTACTGAGATAGCTAGTGGGTCAAGGAAGGAAATGTGTTTAGTTCACATGATAGCCCCTCTAGCCGATGTATTTAAGAACAAGTCAAATTTTAATCCAGAGCCTTTAAGAAACACTGAACTAATTTTAAAACTACGTAGTTAAAATTTGCCTAGTTAAAATCTGGCTCAAGAATTAAAGGACTCCAACTTCTTTAATTCTTCAGGGTAATAGAATTTATTTTCATAGTTCACTTTGTTCTTTCCAAATATATAATAGATCACCCACGGCCTTCATTCATTTCTGAATTCTTGCACTTGATTCTGCTCAGCTGATGCTAAGAGTGTTGACCTTATAAAAGTTAACCCTTTTCCCCCCTAGTTAGACCCTCAAATTTTCAGATGATTAATTTTTCTATCTTATTTATTTATTTTTATTTTATTTTTTTTAGGGCATCACCGCCCGGGTGGTGGGAGTGGGAGGCCCAGCCTTTGCCCCTGTGGAGCTGGAATTGAACCTCTGTCCCAGTGGGCCGCAGTCCCGCGCACAACCACTACGCCACCGGGGCTCAGCCCCTAATTTTTCTATCTTAAACATAGCCCTACACTTCCTCAGTTAGGAGCTGGGGACGTCTTCTCTGGGAGGGCAGTCCCCATGTACCATGACACAAGTCTGGGGAACTCCAGGGGAGAGACTCCGTCTGGGACTCGTTTCTCTCCCTCCCTCCCCTGACCCCAGGGCCGCCCAGCCTGCTGTCGTCTTGGGCTCGGGGCTCTCCCCCCTGACACATAACCCCCATTTTAAGTACATGTGCTTTTGAGTTACATGTAGGATGAAATTATGTGTTTTCAATTATTTTCAGATTGCATAATCTTACAAAAACCTAACCATTGGCTGAACCCCGGTGGCGTAGTGATTGAGTGCGGAACTGTGGCCCATTGGCTTGGAGTTTCAAATCCAGCAGCAGCAAGGCTGGGCCTCCCACTGTCACCAGAGGGCAGTGATGCCAAAAAACAAAACAAAACCCAACCATTATACATTTGGGATGATTGAATTTGGAGTGGACATAACCAGTTGCATATTATTAAGTATACCCATTTTTTTGTTTGTTGTTGTTTTTTGGGGGTCATCACTGCCCTCTGCTGGTGGGAGTAGGAGGCCCAGCTTTTGCTCCTGTGGACCCCCTGCTGGAATTGAACCTCCATCCCAGTGGGCCTCAGTACCGCGCACAACCACTTCGCTTCCGGGGCTCAGCCCAGTATACCCATTTTTACATCCTTTATCATTTAGGTTTGATTCAACATGCATGTAATATTTCTGAATTTTGAAGCAAATCAATTATAAGAAAAACCAATCTCTCCATCTGTTTCCACTCTTAACAGAGATACTTTCCTTTCTACTCTGCCACCAGGAAAACAACCCGTAGGCGTGGTGGTAAAACTTGCCCTCAAATGGTAGGCTGAACACCAGAGAGTGAAGGAGACTGAGGCAAACGGGAGCACTCCTGTGTCAGCAGAGGGCGGCTGCTCGGTCCATAGGTGGGGTAGGAATCGAGGCTCTGGTTTCTGGAACCAGGTTATTTCCAGGAAGTCTCGGTTTTTCATCAACTAAAAAAAAAAAAAAATGTGAGCAAAAAACAAACATACTGTGATCACTCATTTAAACGTGTACTTTTTGGTTTTAACACACCAAAATAAGAAAATGGGGTCACCATTTGGGTGAACTGAGCCCAGCATCTGCATACTAAAAGTAGCTTGTCATGTCGTGGAAACTCTGTAAACTGATGTGGTGGCCACACACATAAGCAAGAAGATTCTGTAAGCACTTGTTTAATAGCTACATGATGTACCGCGTTAGCACCAAATGTTTTCATGTTCTGAGCAAAATTGTAGTAAACAGCATATTAATGTAACCTCAACTCCTGCGTAAGTATCTGTGAAGAATTACCTCAGAAGGCTTGTGTCTCAGAATTTTAACTGACCAAGCCTGCGCATTTAGCCTGCCCTGGAAAGGGTCATCATCGACGACTTGGCCCAGTGTCAGAAATGATCATTCACCCAGCTCCTGATGCCGCCAGCCTCGTGGGGTGTGTCAGCATCCCCTTAGACCTGTCCACTCCAAGCCTCCCCCTGTGCCCCAGGGTGGCCACGAACTGGTCAAGCCTCGCCCACCGTCCCAAGCTCGGGGCCCTCTCTGTTGTCCAGCAGCTGCTGAGGGAGTGATTGCGTTTGCGTCGTTGGGCAGGGACTCACGCCGCCTTTCCCTTCTCCACACAGAAAGCGGTCCACCAAGCCTGAAGCGGTCATCGACTCTCTGCTGCAGTGACCGCCTCAATCAAAGTGACTGCTCTGCTAATGCCTGGACAAAACGAACTGAGAATGCCTGCGTCATTTTGAATCATGGAAGCTGTACATTGTGGAGTATGACTGGAAATCAATTTGCCTAATGCCTTTTAGCCTATATCTGTTGAGGTAATATAACATGTTCCAATTGTACGGTAACGGTTGTTCAAATTGTCATGCCTACTCTTCAGTTTGAAGTCGGGAGCAGCTCCCCCTCTCTTTGGGGAAGTAGTTGCCTTTAGGTGGGTGCGTAAACCTGCAAGCCACTTACCCCGCTGGGGTGAGAGAGCCGAACTTGTCCCGGTTTGCACATGTGAAGCAGCAGATCAGACGGTCCTGTGTCACACTGTTATATTTATGTGAGCTGCACATCTAAGAAATGACTGTCAGCCCCTATCATCCCATCCTACCACTAACTGCCCAGCCGACTGAGAGTCCTCATTGTATACCGCCTCTCAGTGCTTTGTAAGTATGAGATGATCGATCTTAGAGCTGTAGAAAAGCTTGTAATCTGATAGTCTTTTTCCGGACGCGTCCACATGGTATTAAACACAGATAGAAAGCATGTTCCTTCAGAATCTCTTCTGACCTTTGTAGGGCCACTTTTGAGTGAAAACCAGATGGACTCTTTATGATGATGATGGTTCTCTTGAAACATTGAACTGTAGCTAGGGAGTCATAGTTGCAGCAAACTTAAAAAGCTAAACACTGGTTGCTTGTGATCTGTGCCTGCTTGTGGGGTTGGTTTGTTTGCTTGTTTGTGTAATTCTCTTGAACCATGACACTTGAACACCTTCCTGTCTCATTTTCAAATGTTGACAGAAATTGCTCAGTATCTTGGAAGTGAGAAAAACCTCTGCTTTGCAGAAAATGCAACTATCAAAGACACTTTGTCTTATTTATAAACAGAAAGTGTTCTTCCTTAGATTTCTTCTGTTCACGGATCCAGTTAGGACCGTATTCTTAGAAAAGAAAAACATTGAGGTTTCCTTTGGAGTCAGAGACGTTGTTACAGAGAAAACGGTTCTTTCACTGGCCGGTCCCCAAGCTTTTCTTTTGTTGGGACAGTTCCGCTGCTCCTGGACCACCAACGAGGTCCTTGGTGGATGTTTCAGATCACATCCTCAGTCCTGGGACATGTTGGAGGCCCATGTCCTGAGCACTTCCTAAATTGGTTTTCATTCAGTTTACAATATTTCAGTCAGTTTGGCTGAACAGGGGTTGATCATTTTAAAAGCGTGTGAGTGGCGTACTGGTGAGGGTGGCGGTCACAGTGTGTCCACCAGTGGAGAGCAGGGTTCAGAGATGAGTCGTACCAAGTGTCTCATAGCCGGGCTCTCCAAGGTGCTCCAGACGGCAGCTTCTTCTGGAGTGGTGTGTAGGACAATTCAGAGTTGATCACTTTACTCTCGGGGGCATTGTGTAGGTACTGTGAAGACTTGAGGTGAATTTTATGTCTCGTAAAAGTTTTGTGTGAGCAGAATATCTTTGCACTTACAAAAAAATGTTCTTGATCGTGCACATTTACTTCTGTTAGCATTCGCTGTAGAGAAATATTCATTTTACCGGGAAGGGGGGTTGGGATTAATGCTTCGTCTTTGAAGTCCTTACTTATGTCCTTTACCAATCTAGCCAGTAGAACGAACACAGTGAATTTTTGAGTTAAGCTGTAGAACATTATAGAAACTCTAAGCCATTCTTGTTGGATTTTTGTCGTTTGTTTTATGCACCATAATAATAAAAGGAAATCTATGAAAAGACGAAATAGCTGAAGAATTCTTAGAACATGCTGTCTTTAGCAGCTTCTGAAAAGTTTGCGCTGCTCATTGTACTGGGCGTCGAAGACCCAGTCTGGGGGAGCAAGACGGATGTTCAGGCCAGGCGTGGACACTGATAAGAAAACAGGGCACGGAGCAGAGCGCCTTCTGCCAAAGCCGTCCTGGGGTTTCTCACACTCACTGTGTCTGTGACCCCCAGATGAACGATTCTGTGACTACCGTGTTAATTTTACAAAAGGATACAGGTGAATAAGCGTGCTCCTCCTCCGAAAAAAAAGTATGCAGATTTAACATAAGTGGCACATGCATATGAGTTGTTGAATGTATATTCCTCCTATTTTCCTTTTAACTTAAAAAGCGATATTTATTTATTAAAAAGAGCCTTGGTAGAATGTTTACCAGTTTCTGGTGTCTTCTTTATTAACCCATGTAATGGCATCTATTTGATGTTAGAGTATTGAGCTACAGAAGTATTCCCTTTTTCTGCTTAGAATCTCTTAAAGAGTACGATTAACTGAGGGCCGTCTAGAGCTTCATGCTTATTCCACAAGCAGACTCCCTTTGATAAACTGTGGGTTTTTCCTGGCAAAAAAGGAAAATGAAAGTTTTTGCCAACAAAAAAAATTTACAGCTACATTTTGGGACAGAGATATTGTTTCATCAGTAACATTTTAAAGTTGTGGTTATCATTTTCTGCGTGGGTTGTTTTGGATGGGTTTCTGTTTTGTTTTGTTTCTAGTCAATCTTAAGTCTCTTTTTCCCCTTAGCACTTAAACATCAACAAAAACCTCCTTCCCACAGGATTGTGAACTAATGACCGGGGAGAGTCTACATTTCAGCACCCAATGTCGGCCTGGTTTCTTAGTGTACGTATTCGTTTTCCATTTTAACTCTCCCAGTCTCTTAGGAAGGTAGAAGGAAGCACAGGTCTCTTAGTGCCTTCAGACGTATACTGCCATCTGCCTAATGTAAGTCATTAGCAATGTCAGTACCATTAATATCATACTGTACCCTTGCCATAACTCCAAACTGTACAATAAGTTTGTTGCATTAGTTTTTTAAAATCATTTTATTGGGGGCTGAGCCCCGGTGGCGTCGTGGTTGTGCGCGGGACTGCGGCCCACTGGGACAGAGGTTCAATTCCAGCAGTGGGGCTGGGCCTCCTACTCCCACCACCGGAGAGCAGTGATGCCCCCCCCCAAAAAAATCATTTTATTGGGGGCTCATACAACTCTTTATCACAGCTCATACATCAATCCATTGTATGCCAAGCACATTTGTACATTCGTTGCCTTCATCATTCTCAAAACACTTCTTTCTACTTAATCCCTTGGTACCAGCTCCTCATTTTCCACCTCCCTCCCTGCTCCCCCCTCTCTCACAATTCCTTTATATTATTATTTTGTCATATCATACACTATCCAATGTCTCCCTTCACCCACTTCCCTGTTGTCTATATCCCAAGGAGGCGGTTATATGTAGATCCTTATAATTGGTTCCCTCTTTCTACTCCATCTTCCCTCTACCCTCCTGGTATCACCACTCTCACCACTGGTCCTGAAGGGATCGTCCGTCCTGAATTCTCTTTTTCCAGTTCCTATCTGTACCAGTGTGCAGCCTCTGGTCTAGCCTCTTACAGATTTGTAAGGTAAATTGGGGTCATGATAGTTGGGGGCAACATTTAGGAACTAGAAGAAAGTTGCATGTTTCATCATGTTTCACCTTGAATGGCTAATCAACTCCCCAAGA
>PVJH01031863.1:0-23313 GCA_004026705.1 Nesogale talazaci
ATGGCATTTATTAAGTAACAGACTGAGACCATTCAAGCAAGGCCCCTGCAAGTTCATTACTGTCGCTTGGAGATGAGCGATCTCGAACAGAGTGGCACACACGACTAGTATGTGATAAGACCCTCTGCCTCCATGAGCTGAACTTGACAGCCAATGACAGGTAAGATCAGGAGCACTCTTTACCAACCTAAGACAGGCCTTGGTGACATTAGAAGGCCATTGACCAATGACGGGTAAGGACTGAGTGTGTGTCCTGACAACCTAAGACAGGCGGAGTTCCCGGGAGGAAATTACTTGAAAAAATAAAAAAGGGGGACCTGTCAGGAGCCATCTGGCCCAGACATGCTTTACCTGACTACAGGCTGGATATGCCTGAACTCTGTTGCAGTTTGTTGCCTGGGGTTTGTAGTTTGTCGCCTTTGTAACTGTGAACAGCCCTGGCCTCTGAAGCCTGACTTGCAGCTGTGCTGCCATTCACTTGTTAATTTTGAAGATCACGATATGTTAATTGCCTAAGCTTGCTTGCCCTATAAAACTGGCTTACTTCTCCCAAATCAGAAAAAAAAAGAGAGAACCCCACCCCACCCCATCCCAGAAAAGATGTAACTACTGAAACAACATATGTATGTATGTATGTATACATTATGATGAGTGTTGTATGAGTCCCCAATAAAATGAATTAAAAAAAAATGCCACTTCAGCTTCCCACATCCAACTTCTAAAAAGACATGCTAAACACTGGATTTAAACAGTCATTTCTTTTAATCACCATTTCAGAAATTATTGTGTTTTTGTTTAACATTACAACTACCAAGTTTTAAAAGGAAAAATTGCCTTATTCCGATATTTCTTCAAATTCAAATATAATTACTTTCTTCACTTACTGAAAATTATGGTACTTTATAAGATTTTCTAATAAGTTTGCACACTGCAGGCAAAATATAATGGGTTTCAGGATTTTTGAAGTGCCCCTGCTAAGATAAGTGGGAGCAGCAGTGCAAAGAAAGGATCAGATGCTCAGAAATGCAATTCTAGTATTTAGTGTCTCAATTTGCTTTTCTTTTTTAATTTGTTTGTATTTTTGCTTGTTTGTGTTTTGTTTTCTTCCATTTGGTGTTTTACATATAATCTAGATAGGGTCATCTTTTGGTCTTTCTCTTAATTCTACCTTGTATTTGTGCTTCACTTACTCTCAACTCCTTTCTTTCAAAGCAACCAGGATAAAAATCAAAGAGCAAAGGCTCTGGTTATAAACTGAACAGTGCCCTTTACCAACAAGCAAATAAACAAACAAATGTTGAAGTATCTATGAATATGGCCTTATTTTGCAATAGGGTGTTTGAAGATCTTATCCATTAACCAAAGGCCCTAATGGGTTGGATTGTCATCCAATATGGATTCCACCCTTACAGAAAGTACAGAAAGATACCATGCAGCAGTACTAAGAACAAGTGTCTGCAATATGCTTTGTGAATACTAAGAGATTGGAATGCCAAAGAAATTAAGAGCGAGAAGAACAGAACCTCCTCCCCACCCACCCCCACCCCTAGTGCCCCAGAAGGAATAAACAAAGGGCATCATCCTGATTGCAAAATTTTACTCTACAAAATGTTGAGGGTATATATGTCATTTCTTCTAAGTCCCTCATTTTATGGAACTGTGCGATGATTATCATAGGTGCTAATACAGCACCTTACAGTTATTTTGTTGCCTCATTTATTTATTTAATAAGGACTATTTTTCATACCATCTGTGGAGCAAACACTCATTAAGCAATTGTGATATTGTGATGACTAAAGTGAGAGCCTCTTCTTCCCCAAACCAGAACTTACACAACAAAAAGAAGCACAAATGATAACATAGAGAAACAAAGTTAAGTCAAAAGAGGGGTTTGAAGACAGATGGAGTGATCAAATACTCATACAGGTAAGAAGGACAATTCTAGCCTAGGAACCTAAAGGTTCTCAAGTGGAAACCAGAGCAAAACTAGTCTAGAAACATGGAAACACTTCTTGCAGGAAGTGTAGGCTTCTACATGCAAAGTTAAAAAATGACATGAATTAGTTAGGTTCCTAGAGGAATGTTTCCGGCACGACATGCAGGACAAGCCCCAGTTCAGAACTGAGAGGGCTGATGGCATGTTCCATAAATCTAGGAAGCTGAGCAGAGCTCCAGCTAAGATTGTAATTAAAGAAGTGAAAAGTAGTGAAACATGTGACCAGAGAAAAAGGCAAAAGCCAGCTCATGAACAAGCTTACCTATAAGGAGAGCGAATCAATCATCATGGAAACCATGATCATAAAAGGAAGCACCAGTAATGATCACTGAAGCAGTATGTATAAACAGGCCTGTCAGAGACTAGCCGGAATATGTGACTGCATGAGTTATGAACCACATAAATGAAGCTTGCATTTTACACTGAAGTCAATCAGATGCCATTGCAGCATTTTATCTAAAGGGGTGAGTCCATATCATTGGATTTTATAAAAGTTTCTCTAGCTGAAGTATGACAAACAAATGGGAGCAGGGTAAGTTGGAAGCAGGGAGCCCTATTAAAAGACCATTAGATGACTTCTAGATGTCTGATTATGGTGGTCTAAATAACTGTAATGGTTGTAAACCTATAAGAAAATGGTTGGACCCAATGAAATGGTTTCTATCGCCAATTTTTTTTGCCTACAAAAAGATGGAAGTTTAATAAGGACTAGCTATGAAATTCACAGGAAATAGGATTGATTGTACTTCTTCTCTCTGTGGGCCAGGCAAAAGGACAATTTAGAACATTGTCTCAGGTTACAAGTTTTTCACCTATATGAACACTGCTTGTTAGTCCTTAGACAATGGTTCATCCATTATTATTGAGAATCAGAAATTAGAAGAAGAAGAGGAAGGAAAAAAACCAAGTGAAATGTTAAGTATATGATTCTGAATAAAAAAGTTTAGAGTCCAAGTGAGAACCATTGGAAGTTTTCAAAGCAAGAAAATTTTGTTCTTTAGAAAACCAAGCTTTCCCTATAATTTACCAAAAGCATTCTAAACTAAATTCTCACATGGGCTATTGAAAAAAATAAGAAAAATAATAGGCAAATAGGGGAGGGGAGCCAGGCAGATCTGGCTCATTCTAGATTCTGGAGGCACCTGCTCTCTGTCAGGTTGCTTTCTGTGCTGGATGTTGTGTTGCTGTGATGCAGGAAGCTTGAATGGCAGAGTCCTTTCCAGCTTATGCCACTGGATGATAGCTAGTTTAAGGCAAGAGGATGACAAATGAAATTTGGAAAATAATTCATTAGAAAATGCTAGCTTCCAACATTTCTTTATTTCTACCTTATTAATTCAAACATCTTTTCATGTAATTTATTTTAATGTAGCTTTTTATTTAAAATATCAGATAAATGCAACCATGACTAGAACTATGTGTGTTCATTCTAGAAAATGTGTGTTGTCAGTATTTGAAAATTCAATGCAGAAATCCTACTTCACTAAATTCACACAGCAACTTATGAAATGTATAGTCATAATAACAGCTATTAGATACCCAGCATCATTTAGAGAATACAATTGTAAAATATATATTTACTTCCAAACACGTTACTCAATGAAAAATGACAACCCAACCTCACAATTATCAAAATAAGTTGGCACAAACTAATTTCTAACAATGGTTTGAGGGAAAGAATAAAAAGAAGAAATGAGGGATATCAGCAATATAAAAAGAAAATACCAGACAGAAGTAAAGAGAAAAAATGTAAAAAAACATCGCTCAAAATGGATATGTTCACATTTAGTAGTGGAGTCAGGTTAGAATTAAAATTCTGGCGGGGGCGGGGGTGCTGAGCCCCTGTGGCGTAGTGGTTGTGTGCGGGACTGCGGCCCACTGGGATGGAGGTTCAATTCCAGCAGCGGGGCTGGGCCTCCTACTCCCACCACCGGAGAGCAGTGATGACCCCTCCAAAAAAAAAAAATTCCAGGGGAAAGAAATAGTGCTGATGATGAGCAAGACTCTTCTCGTTTCCCTCACCTTTAGGACTTAGGGAATTAATGCACAAAATCTGAAGCAAACAAGGGAGTCTTTTTTCCAATCGAAGTTAATAGAGCATATATAAAGCAAATAAAATTTAATTTAGCTTTTGCAGTAGGAGAGAAAGTAAAATAAAAAGACTTTTCCATGTAAGATCATGGAACAAACTTTAAACAGCAAAGAAACATAGGTAAAGTTTTCGTTCTCTTTCTCTCTCTCTCTCTCTCTCTCTCTCTCTCTCTCTCTCATTACAAATCTGCAAAGCACATAACCAGTTTCTGGTGGTGAAAGGTAAAATGACAATTTTTTTTCATATGTCAAAGAGTAAGTCAAAAGTATTGCTGCAAAATCACAACAACATTTATTTAAAAGTAATATGAAGATCATTGTTTCTAGACGTGTCTGCCATGAGGTCTTCATCTTAAGATCATCTTAGGTGTTTCTATCTCTCTAATCTTTCCTCAAAATAATCCTGCATTCTAACCTCATGTCAGAACAGCAGAATAGAACCCTCAAGGAATTCAGATCATATTCCTGATTCATGTTCTTGGAGTTTGAGGAACAAAACTAAGTCAAAAGGAACAAGATTAGGGTAGTATGGTGGGTGGAATATGGTTTCCAAATGAAATTCTCATAGGAGAGCTACTACTACCATCTATTAATAAGCAGATGTGATGTCAAGATGCCAAAAAATATAGACAATTGGACATCCCCTTACAGAATGATCACAAAGAAGAGAAGAGCCAGTCAGGGCATAGTGTAGCACTATGAAACATACAACTTTCCTCTAGTTCTTTAATGCTTCCTCCCACCAACCACCCCCCCCTCCAGCCAGTATCATGACCTCAATTCTATCTTACAAATTGGATTATACCAGAATATGTAAACAACTACAGATAAGCACCAACAACACAGAGATTGTAGGAGAAATAAACCTCTCAGGCACAACAATAGGAATAGAAATACTAGGAGGAAAAGAGAAAGAGAGCAAACTGATCACAAGGATCAATATATAATCCCTTCCCAGGGAGGCAAAAACAGAAAAGTGGGTGAAGGGTGAGAGGACTGTGTAAGATATGAAAATAATAATCTATAACTTATCAAGGGTTCATGAGGGAGGGAGGGCAGGAGTGGGAAAAATGAGGAGCTGATATCAAGAGCTTAAGTAGAAAGAAATGGCTTTGAAATTGATGATGTACAAGTGTTCTTGACACAATAGATGAATGTATGGATTGTGAAAGAGATGTAAGAGTCTCCCCCAAATATTTGAAAATAAACAAATTAAATTTTATTACAGGTTTATTTTCTCTTTAATTCATATGTCTATATCTGACTATGATTTTTTTAAGAATGGTTGTTTCAATCCACCAGTTTCTATCAGCCCAATACATTTGGTCATTTGCATGATTTTGAACTTTTTCTTAATTACCCTCCCACGCTCTTCATGACTTTCACATGACTATTCATAGCCAGATCTTGAAAACACTACTCCATGACACAGATAGCCTTATAGATGTTGTCCTCCAGGCTTCCCATTGGCCATGTTTTTGAGCATCATTAACCTAAATAAAAGAAGCTTAAGACTCAGAACAGTTAGACTCAAGCTTTGCAAAGCAATTGTTTGAAAAGGAAGGCTTCAATAAACCAATCATTCTCCAGCAGTATGAGCTACATTGTGATATTTTGCAATTTATAGTATTTAATCAACTGATCCAACTATAAGTGCACTGCATATTTCAGTACACAACTAGCCACAGAGTTGGTTACTAAGATATGCCTATATTCGTAGATCAGTAATCCAATAAAAATTTCCTTCAGTTGCTAATATTAGCATCCACATTTAATACTCTTTTCTGAATACATTTCATTTATAATACCAACAAACTAAGTTAATGGGGATAAGAATCTATAAAATTGAAATTTAAAAAATGCCAAGGATGTTTAAATTTGAGGTTTGGTTTATATTGCTGAAGCTCGATTCCACCAGCCAATAACGATTTTTGGTTACATGTTAATTATGCCATCCTGCTGGGACCATAAGACCATGCAAAGCAAGACCATAGTCACCAACGGAGATTGATAGAGAAAAACCGAGACTAGCAAAAAAGAAGCCGAATTACACAGCAGTCAAATAATGGATAATCAAAGCCAACAAGTTGATAATGAAGCACTAGGAACACATGCAATTGAATATTTCAATTTCAGTGAAAATCACATTTAGGCTTTTTAATAGTTACTAATGAACTATATTATACATCTTATTTAAGAAATAGAGCAGAGAAATTGTTCCTCATTATACATTCTTGATGTACTACAGTCAAATTATTGAGCTTACATTATTCTCTCACAAGGAACAATTATAGTTTTCACTTCAAATATCCAAATAAAAAACTATTTTTATAAGACTGTGGCCTCAGAGGTCCATTTGAAAAACTACGAACAACTGGCAAACTATCCACTTGCATACACATCATTCCAAATTGTGATAAAATTCTTGTCAGACAATATATTTCACACTGTTTAAGTAATACTCCCATTGAGTGGAGTTATATAAGACACTGCCAGGTTTACCTGCAGAGAAACACACTTCAATAGTTCTCACACAGCATGAAGGCATTTATCATTATTCAAATATAGAAGAGAAGAAAAGGTTCCAATGTTTCTGACATTATAACTGGCTTGTGGTAAACTGCTGTTAAGCAGTGTTCAGTGGGCTGTACTTATCCTACACAATTGGAAGACATATCTCATGCTGTTCCATAAAACACTAAGAGAAAAAGGAATACTTGGGGTAGAATTCCTTTTTTTTTTCACTTAACATATGTTCTTTTACCTTTTCAAAGGCAACCCTAGATTAAGCTATAAAGCACATGCTATCAATTGAAAGGGGGAAAATATATTTGTGTGTGTACAAATGTATGTATACAAATATATTTTTAAAGAAAAGATATTTTCCTATTAGTCTTTCCTTTTGTGAATGTCACAAAAAATGCTTACAAAATGTTTAGACAGGGGCATATATGTTGAATAAAGTCACTTGAATAAAAATTTAATATATAGCAATAATACTCAACATTGCATGCAAAGCAAAGTACATAAAATCAGAAAAGCTGCCCTTTCATCTCAACCTTATATTTATCATTTGATGAGGTCTACAGTAAGAATAACTATTAATAATGGAGTCTTTTTGAATTGTCATTCAAAATCAGTTCTGTTAAGTTAGGTGCAGGTTCATGTAGCCCTGGTGCAGTGGTAACACTTTGGGTTATATTTTGGACTACCATCCACCTGGTTGGTAGTTCAAAACCACCAAATATTCTACAGAAGAAGGACTCGCTTTCTAGTCCTGTAAATGGTTCCAGTCTCAGCAATCCACAGGAGCTTCCTATGAGTCAGCATTCACTGGACGGCAGTGAGATATTTAGACCACTCTTCTGTCAGTTTGGGTACTATTGTGGTTTGCATTCTGCTGTGATACTGCCACCCATGTTACAAATACCAGCAGAGTCATTGACACTGGACAGATTCCAATAGACCTCCAAGACCAAGACACATAAGATCTACTGATGATCGACCTATTTTATGAGTGGCCTTTTGAATGAAAGCCTTTTGAATAGCATGAGAATAATGTTCATATAGTGTGAAACATTGATCCCCACATGTTAAAAGACCTTCAGAATATGAAGAGGGAGGATCTGTCTCCTTAAGGTAGAGTTGACTGTAAGGACATGGATGGAACAAAGCTTTCAAAACAATCATTTGCTCTTTTGCATGAAACAAAATTAGAAGAAATTGCTGAAAATATCTAGAAATAATCAGGATTTGGAATGTCTGAAATATAAATCTAAAAAAATACAAGCCATCATAATTTTGAGTGTCTAATGTTGGGCATTGGCCATCATATGCTTTAGTGAGCTGAAGGGATCATTTTGAATTAGACAATCACATGGTCTCCTATGCTGGGAGTATACAATTTTAAAAGACAGCATCACATTCATTATCAAAAATAACATATCAAAATCTATACTAAAGTATTAAACTGTCAATTATGGAATATCTATAAATTTATATGACCATTATATAAATTTGTACAACAGAAACATGTCAAAGATGAAAAAATTGGAGATTTTTCTAGCATCTGTGGTCTGAAATGAATGGACGTATCACCTAGGTACATTGATAATCAATGGTGATTAGAATGGGAATATGGGGAACAAAGCAGAAGGATCCATCTTTAGAAATCATGGCCTTGATGGTAAAAACAACATGGGGGATAACATAATAGAATTTTATAATGTCACAAATTTATTCATTAAAAAAATCTACTTCAAGACCCTAAAGCAGAGTGGTCTATGTGGACCTCACCAGATAGAACAAAGAGGAATCAAATTTAACTATTTCTGTGACTGAAAGAAGAAGAAGCTCAGTCAAAACTAGATCAAGAACCAGCTGTGGAACACACCAAGGATTTCTCATATGAACGTTCAAATTGATGAAGACAAGTCCAGAGCCAAGATATTACCTGGAGTAAATCACACCTAAACTTAGAGACTATCTCAAGAACAAATTTGACATATGATTATTGATGACTGAAGACAACACAAGTTCTAAGATGACGTCAAGAATACCTTATATGAAGGTTGAACAAAAATCCATTAAAAATACAGGAAAGCAAGAAAACTGAAATGGACTCAAAAAAAACTGAAGCTTGCTTTGAACCTATCATAGCTAAAGTGAGTGGAAGAAAAATATGAAGAAAATAACAGCTCAGAAGGTTTCAAACAGATCAGGGGGATAAAGCATTACAATGAAATGTACAATAGTCTGGATAAGAAAACCAAAAGGAAAAAGACATGCTCAGAATTTTTGATATGAAAGAACTTAATTTTTTTTCAAGTCTCAAGTTGCAGTATTGAAGGAGTATTGAAGGGCAATATATTGAAATTTTCAGGAAGCATGAAAAGAAAATGGTCACTATTCAATCATTTCAGAAGGTAGCACATTTAAAAAGGTATCACTAAAGGAAGAAATCTTTAAAAAGGTATCACTAAAGGAAGAAATCTAAGATGTATGGAAGACATCAGAGAAAAACAGTTCTCCAGAAGTGGACATAATACAAATGAAAATATTACAATAAACTAATGCCACACCAAGAGCTCTCCCTATTTTATAAGCAGAAATTTGGGTGAGAGCTACTTATTCAACTAGTTAGAAGGGATCCATATCTGTGCCCTTTCCAAAAAGCATTGATCCCACAGAAAGAGGAAATTGCTGAAAAACACCAGTAATATTTTGCTGAATATTATTTTCAATTTATTGCAACTGCACTTTGATGGGGAGCTTCCAGAAATTCATACCAGATTCAGAAGAGTAATGAAACAGAGGATATCATTCTTGATGACAGCCAAATCTTGTCTGAAAGAAGCAACTATCTCAAAAAATGCTTCCTTGTGTCTTACTGACATTATAAATAAAAAAGGAAAAGGATGAGAATCCCAGAGCAGTGTGTTCACATGAAACCTGTGTGTAAACCAGGAGGCTCTCATTAAAGCAGAACATGCGGAAACAGAAATGTTTAAAATCATGCAAAGTGTCCCTCAGGATTAAATTCTTTCATCATATTTACCTAATATGTATACTGAGTAAATGAACAAAGGATTTGAGAGGAGCAGAATAGAATTCATTATCAAAAAGAATATATCAAACTATTCTACAGCATAATGCTGTCAATGATAGAATACTTATACATTTATAAGCATTATTTGTTCTTATGACCATTATATAAATTTATGAACCCAAGACTAACATCAAAGATGAAAAATTGAAGATTTTCATCAGGTTCTGCAGTTGAAAATTAACCAAATACAATCAAGATACATTGATAGTCATTGATGATTGGACTGGGAAAGTTGGGAACAAAGGTCTATAGAAAGAAAGGGTATCAGGATTAGAGGAAGACTCATAAATAATTTGTGTTATGTGGATGGTATAGTCTTGCTTGCGGAAAGTAAAAAACACATGAAGAATTTTCTGATGAAAATTAAATATGAATTTCCAAAATGAATTACACTTCAACAAAAACAAACAAACAAACACAAGCACCTCACAAATAGACCAATAAAAAACATCATGGATTTGGGGGAAAATTGAAATTGTCAAGTATTCTACTTTACAAGGGTACATAATCAACTTTCATGGAAGCCACAGTTAAGAAGACATATCAGGTGGTGCATTAGGGAAATCTGCTGCAAAAGACCTTGAAGTGTTCTAAAGCATAGAAGTGAGGTCCCTTTGAGGAATAAGGGTCAATGGATCTAAGCCATGGTGCTTTCAGTCTCCTCATATGCATGTCAAAGATGAGTAATGGAACTCAACATGTGAATTATGATGTTGGTGAAGTAAATTGAAAGTAGGATCATGAGAACAAACAAATCTGTCTTAAAAGAAGGATAGTCAGACGCTGCTTAGAAGGAAGCATGGCAAGCCTTTTCTTGTGTTTTGCACCTAGTTTCAGCAGGAACCATCGTTGGAAGGATAGCACGTATGGTAAAGCAGAGGGTCCGTGAAGAAAAGACACCCCTCTGTGAAATTAATTGACACAGGGGTTGCCATGGCAGTTTAAATTGTAAAGAAGACTGCGAAGATGGCACAAGGCTGGACAGCATTTGATTCTATGGTTCTGAGGGTTAGTAAGTGGAAGGATAGATTGGAAGCCGCTAAACAACAACAAGAATAGCAGGTATACTGTGGGAGGAGAATAATGTTTTTTCATCATTTCTAGTAAAATAAAAAAAATGATGAACACCTTACTCATTTTAAAGCATATTTCAGCTATTACAAATTAAAGTATATTTGAGATACATGGTCATTAACTAACTCATGTCTGTTTTGGTAAATTCATTTGTTTCATGTAAAAATGTACATGATCAGCACATATATTTCCCATTTATTTCACAGGGTTCTTATAAATGGAATATGTGCAAGAGCAGTCTTTGGTATCTCCTACATGTTACTACTTTACAAAAGGTAAATTTTTCTTTTGAAGTGAGAATAGCTATTTCAAAATTTGTCATGCTTGAGACCAGAAGGGGTATATTGGGCCCAGGAGCTATGTTGAATTTGCACCAAAGATTGCATACACACATTAAAGAGGATTACAGACTTAAATTATACATGCCAATCCTTTTCAAATGTATTAAGTTTTTCTTGCTCACTTCATATTTTGGTTTCTAATTTGAGCATTCACTTTAAAAAATAAATATGCATGACTGTTCTTCATTTCAAAATCAAATGTATCTCAATACTATATAAGTAGCATTCATCTCCTAACATTCATCACCAGAGAATCAATGAATATAAACCATTGATTGAAAGTCTCAACTGAAATATAACATGTCCAACTATTTCACTGTTAGAAGACATGACCATAAAAACACTGAAGCAAATCTGGAATCATGGAGAGAAGCTATTAAAAACAGAAATAAAAGACTTTCCCATGACTATTAAGGTAAAACATATTCCTCTCTGGGGTATGGACAATGGGGAAGTGACTGAAGGAACACGTTGGATAGTGGAACACATACGATATGGAAAAGTAATAACAATTTGAAAATTAATAAGGGTTTATGGGGGAGGGAAAAGGAAGGCAAAATGGGGGAACTGATACTGGGGGACTAAGTGGAGGAGGATGTTTTGAGAGTTATAATGGCAACAAGTGCACAAATGTGGCCTGCATATAAATGATATACATATGATCATGATGGGAGCTGTATGAGCCCTCAATAAAATGATTTATTAAAAAATAATACTATTTCGAATTTCTAAACAAAAAGGTATAGTGTATTGTTTGATGCACATTACACTCTCATTTTAAGATTCAATTGGGATGATTGGTAAGTATGTGGCTGCTAAACTGTGGTTCAAACCCACTAATAACTCCATCTGAAAAAAAAAGACCTGATAGTCTGCTCCCGTAAGGATTAGAGTCTAGGAAACCCTTTAAGCAGTTTTATTGTCCAGAAAAATGGCTGTGAATTGAAATAAGCTTATTGACACACACACAAAATAAAAGACAAGGAGGAATTTTGATTTTCATTTGTTTCTTTCACTTTCATTAACATATATATGGAAACACACATATTATATATATACTATATATATAATATACTCTTGGTCTCTGTGTGCCATATCATCATGTTCACAACCGAAAAGGCCAACTATATTTAATGCTACTGAGACTTTGTCTCAAAAGATATGTAAAACTCCATCTATAATTTTTAGAGCATATATACTTTAAATAACAATGGAGAATTCTTTCTTTCTGGGACACAAACCTCAATTATAAACTCATATTATTTATATCAGGCAGGAATTTAGGGAATTCCATTACATGTAAATGTTTACATTTTTATACTGCTTTACTGCTGATACTCTTTGATAATACTTTGCTACTCTTCAGAACCCTCTAATGTGCTATTGGAGATTAACTCTGATACCTTGGCTGCTGCAGATGTAAAATATACTGTAGAAAAAAATCCCTTGCATCAAATTCCAGAGGTAGAAGCATAATAGTTTCAGTTGCTATATTGCAGTAAACATCAAACACATACATTTTAGATAAACCTTATGTTAAAATAGCCTCTCTTATTAATTATAAGTAAAATGAAGTTATTAACTTATTCCAAAAAACAATGAAGGATATAGCATACATTCATATTGATGCTTATTCCATGTGATAGGTGACATACACAGCAGTAGTTTACCTGAAAACTATCAATTTGGAGAGAACTTTAATGATTACCATGGAAATTGATTTGAGGAATATATTTATGTAGCTTAACAGGAAACTCTTTCCTAGAATAGAAAGCATATATAGAAATATTTCAGAGATCATGTTTCTAGAAATTCACCCCACATTTCAGTTGAATACTGGTCAATTTCCAACTAAAATTTAAAAAAAGTGTTTTATTGTTTGGTAGGCCATTACTTTTGACATAGATTAAAATTTTCATAAGTGAAAAAGAAAAATACAAATATCCTGGGAAAAATCTGTTGACTCCCACACTTCTACAAAAAGGCTAATCTTAAACAGCTGTCTTTTCCTCTAACTAAATTAACAGTGCTTATTATATTCTGGCTTCCAGATGCAGAACAACATGTTTCATTTTAATGTCCTGGTTTTTGACCTTGCAAAAGCGCTAAGGAACTCAGCCGGAAATACACATTCCAGACACCCCTATCTTGGGAGACAGAGACAAAGGAAATTGGTTCTCTGGATTATTTTGTGATGGAGTCAAAAAGTCTTAATGTTGTTGTCAAAGGCATTTCTATAACAAACAGATTATTATCTGTTATAAAGCAGTGCCCAAATTGAGCTGAAAAACTAAGGTTGTCAGAGGTATAATGATGAAGTAAAATCCGCCTTTTAAGATAATCACTAATTGTATGGCCCTTTCCTTCCAGGCAGGAGACAAAGCACTAGAGAAAAAAAAATAAGAAGTGAAATCCAATCAGATCTAGCAGGTTGATCCTGACGTAGATTGATAAAAATGTCCCTCCCATCAGATTGAATGGAGTATTGCGTTCTAAGTATTGGTCACTCCTGAATCTCAGATGCTTGAAGAGGTAAGTACCGCCTTATGACTCTTCTATAGCTCATATTCCACTTGTCTTGGATTCCTGGAGTCCCTCTGAATCAAAATGGTCTGTCTGAAACTGTAGCTGAATTCCTTTTCCTCAAGAGCTCTAGAAAAGAAGGGATCTGGACACCAATCTTCTCTGACTAAAAGTACATTGTCCTTATCAACTCCCTTAGTTTAAACCACTCCTTCCCAGCCTCCAGTGCAGTAGTTTTGTGACCAAATTCCAGAACTTTTACAAGTAATCCATGTCAAACAAACAAAACCTAAGGCTGGCTAGGATTCTGAATGGAATCAGATGGCAATGAGTATTCTCATCAACCTTTCTCCCCTGACCTTAAGGTAAAAGACATACTTTAATCCCACTCTCCCTAACACAGCCTAAAACACTTTTTTTTTGTCCCGGGCTTTTACAATTCAGCATAAAAGTGAATTATGAGGGAAAGGAACAATTACAGCTTAAAATCCACAAAGATATTAAAATGGTTTATTGTGAGAAGAAAACTGGCACAAACATATTCATAATCCATAAATGTTATCTTACTTTTATTCAATAGCTGCAAATACATTAAGAACTGGTTTAAAACTGATTCAGAGGGGAAAAATAATGTCACCATGAAATCAAACTATCATGTCTAAACAGGACTCTTTTTACAAATTTCTGAATCAGGGGTGGTTTCTTTGAAACAGGATTGAAGGAACCCCCAATGCATTTTAATGCCGAATATGCAAAGACACTAAAATATGTAATTCTATTAAATGTCAACAACACAGGCACCCACTTATTGTGGAGACAGATATAATGCCATTCCATTTATAATGAAGTAGAATGGAAGTTGAAAATTACGTCAGTGGAATGTAACATGCAGAATACAACTCTAGGAATGTTGATGTTGACTCACTATAAAGAAATCTTGGTGAAACTATGATTTCATTGTAAATTTCACATATATCTAAAGGATGATATTCAAAATTAACACACTTTACTTTAACGCTAATATTAACTTGAGAAATATCATATATGAAACCAGGAGCTCTGGTCACAAAGTAAATTATGCATTGGGACACTAGTTGCAAAGTCAACAGGTTAACCCCACCAGTTAATCCATGGGAGAAAGATGAAGCGGTGTGCTTCAGTAAATATTTATGATCTTGAAAAATAATGGAGTTATTTGAGGACTGTGAGTTAGAATCAACTTGATTGCTAGAGGTTTGTTTTTATAATTTGGTGCAGTGGTTACATGTTAGGCTCTAACTGCAAGTTCATCAGTTCAAGACCACCAGTTTCCTTAAAAGAGTTACAGTCTCTGAAACCCACCGGAACAGTTCTACACTGTACTTTAGCTTCACTATGAGTTGGAATCAACTTGATGGCAGTGAGTTAAGAATATATGCAACAATAGACTGACCTATCAAGAAAGATGAAAAGAAATAATACTATAAAATAACAGTGTGTATCTACTGAACTGTGTTTGTTCATATTGATAAATACAGCCAGCAAGGCATTGAGCAGATTTTGACTCATAGAAGTCCTATGGAAGAGAGTAGCATTTCGCCATCGGGTTTCCTACGTTGTATGCCTTTATGACAACAGACTGTGTCATCCTATCCCAACAAGAGACTGGTTAGTTTGAAAAATCGACTTTTCCTTAGCACTCTAACTCTTAAGGCACTGTAACACCAAGGCTTCTCATGTGTATGAAGAGAACTTAAAACAATAAATCAAGCACTAATTAAATTGAGAAACGGCTTAAGAATTATGTAAATTCATGGTTAAAATGAATGCATATCTCTCTGGAGAAAATGAAAAGCATCATTTTGTAACTGAGTCCAAAAAATGTTATATTATCTGTAGATTGAATTTTTAGAAAATCATTGCCCTACTATATCTAAATATCATTATAGTGCTGCAACTTTGATAATAGTGGTATTTTTTAAAAGTGAATAATTTTCAATGTTATAGAGACTATGTATAGCTGAAAGGTATACCTAAACTTAAGAAACTTAGGATTTCATTCTGATTCTTTCTTTTCTTCAAATATTAATTTTTAAGGATGAAAAGTAAAGATGCTTTATTGAGGTGGGGAAAAATATTAATTTTAATCATTTCTCCCCATCTACATGTATGTGTACTGCTTTGCTTTACATGTTACAGTACTAAAGCCTTTGTATGAGGAATAGAAATGGCATTGAAATAAAAAAAATCCTTGACATCAGATGCTACACAGATGTATAGCATATCATAGGGACATGGTATAAAAGGGGGTGGCAACTAAGACTACAATGTAAGATTTTATCTCTCCAAGTAATTAATAAGAACTCTCTTAGCTACTTACTTGAATGTGGACATGCAGTTTATAGGATTTCTTTATCATAAAGTTATATTGGCTAACTGATGAACAGAAGCATTTTAAGTATTTAATATTAACTCCCAGACTTTGGAGAATATTTAACTTGAATAGAAATTGCTAGTATGCTGATAATTTAATAGACATTTACAGAGTTTCTTCATTATGTGACTCATATTGTCTTTCCAATCACTTTACTAACTCTTTACCTGTAGGGAATCTGTACCAGGAGAAAAAAATTAAATTAACATGCCATATTTCTATTCCTTCTAAGTATGCCCAATTGAAAATGTTGTGATGGCCTGATGGGCTCATATGGAATTCAATCATTGGGAGTTTCTATTCATATAAAATAAGGGAATGCATGAAACTTTCAGACAAAGTCTTTTAACTATACTTGCTCTTATCACATAAACACATAAATCAAGCACCAAAACTGTGGGAGGAATTGCAAATACTTAATATCGTAAAGATTCATGCACTGTACATAATGATCTATGGGGTTAAAGTGACAGAAGTGCTCGTAGAGGTGGATTCATCATGGAAGACCTAAAGGAACAGAATTTTAATTCCATTGTAAAAGTAGAACAAAGAGGGGATACGATGTTTATACGTCCGGTACGTGGAGAAAGGCAAGGATGTTCTTAGTGATTCAAATAATTCGGCAGAGGCATACAATCAAATGGATTCTAATTTATAATAACACTATCAGACAGAATAGAACTTACCCTGTACCTATTGATAGTAGATAGTCCTGTCTTTCTCCAGTGAAGCAGCTGTCATGTAAAAAAGATTTCTCAGAAGAAGACAAATCAATTGATTTTGACACATTTAATAAGTGCCATTCAATAAAACTTAACAGGTACTTTTGGTAAATATATCATGGTTATTATGTAGATTAAGATCTATGTATTAATTAATCAAAAGTGGTGTCCCCAGTCTAAAATGATATAGGCATAACTTAGATATAAAAATCTTAACTAGTCAAAAGTAGTAACTAAAAAGATGTCAAGAAAGGAGTTTAAGCCATTAGTCTTACTCATCCTTTTAATTTGTGGAGTAAAAGTTCCTCATTATGAGCATTATTACTATAATCATGTTTCTGATAAAGTAGAGGCACTACAAAGAATGTGTTCTACAAAGATTCATTGGCCCTGGGACATTTACATGAAGACAAAAAGAATGATTACACTATGACACAATAAATCTAGAAAATTTAAGGCACACACTCAACATTCACACAAATGCAGGTAAATAAAACCGATCTATATCCCAGCAGCAAATGAATTAAATATAACAATATAAATCTTTTCTCTCTAAAGTGAGAGGGCATGAAAGAATTGATACAAATTCAGTATTATTGTGGAAAGTTCAAGTAGAAGACAACTCCACCACAACTAGCTCGCCCTCTGAACACATGTATCCCATTCCTGGTCAACAGAGTAGAAAAGATCCCTATTTGTGCTCATTCCCAAGAAAGGTGACCCAACATCATCCTCAAATTATATAACAATATCATTGATATTGAACACAAGTAAAATGTTGGTTAAGATCATCTAACAACAATTGCAGCAGTACATTGCCAAAGAACTGCCAGAAGTTCAGGCTGGATTAAAAAGAGCATGTGGAAGAGGGGATATCATTGCTGATATTAGATGGATTGGGGGCTGAAAGCAGGGAATGCCAGAAAGGTGCTTACTTGTATCTAAATGACTGTGCAAAGACATTTGACCATGTGAATCATGATAAACTTGGATAACCTTGAGAAGAATGGGAATTCCAGAACAACTTCATTGTGCTCATTCAGAACTTATATATGGATTCAGAGGCAGTTGTGTGAACAGAACCAAGTTTTGCAAATTTTGCAAGTGTTAAAATCAGGAAAGGTATGCAGCAGAGTTATATCCTCTCATAGTACTTGTTCAATGTATATGCTGAGTGAATCATCAGAGAAGCAGTAATTTGTAAAGAAGATTGAGGGACCAAAAGTGGAGTCAGGTTTATTAACAAGCTTGCTTGTTGAAAGTGAGAAGATATTGAAGCACTTGTTATGAAAGGTCAAGGATTTTACCTTTCCATGTAGATTAAAACTCAATATAAGAAAGAGCAAAATTCTCACAACTGGACCATAAGGCAACATCATAATAAATGGAGAAAAGGTTGAAGTTTTCCAGTATTGTGTCTTGTGTGGCTGTTGTGGTAGCTACATACAATCAATGCTCATGGAAGCAGCAGTCAAGAGATCAAAATCGTATTTCACTAGGTAAATCTGTTGCATATTCAGTGGAGTAAGAGCAAGGATGTTACTTTGAGGACTAAGGTATGCTTGACCCAAGCCTAGGTGTTCTCCATTCCCTCCTATGCATGTGAAATTGGACATTGGATAAAGAAGATCAAAGAAGAATTGATGCATTTGAATTGGGATGCTGGAGAAGAATATTAAAAGTACCATGCACTGCTAAAAGGATGAACAGATCTGAGTTGGAAGACATTAAAGGCCATAGTACTCCTTAAATGCAAGGATGGCAAGACTTTATATTACATATTGTGGACCTATTGTCAGGCGAGATCAGTCCTCGAAGAAGGACATCCTCTCTTGTAAAGTACAGGGGCAGTGAAAGAGAAAGGCTATTGTGGTAGCTACATAATTTCATGTCACCTTGAAGATATAAAACTAGAGGGGTAGATTGGGATTATTACTTTTTTTTGTGCCAATATGCACCCTAAGAAGGTATGGTTGGGAAAAAAAAAAGAAGGTATGGTTGGAATATAACCTGTCTATGAGTCAATCAATGATGCCTCCTTCTCACAAAGAGGATCCTGGGAGCCTCCCCCGCCTTCCACCTTCTGTATGCCTTTATCTGAGTGATGCTGAAGTCCCCGTAATGTGGCTACTGCCATTGGAGTTGCAAGAAGTTCAATAACAATGGATTGTTATAGTTCTGCATTTTGCATCATTGCTTGTGGCTGTGTGAGTCTAAAGAGGGATTAAAGGACTATTATTGGGTGAAAGGACTTCATGGGGACTGGGCTAGGATGTTTTCCTGCTATATAACTACTTCTTGATATAACATTCTCTCCTACGTCTATATGAGGGTCACTGGACTTGTTTTTCTAGCCTACCTGACTTGACACAGGGGTCCCGAAGACAGATTGACACAGTGGCTGTATCAACGAGCTAAGGCTTCGGAACAGTTATGAGGATGGCACAGGCCTGCAGTGTTGTGTTCAGCTGTGTATGCGGTTGTTATGGGTGGGAACTGAATTCATGGCACCTAACAACAACAACAACAACAACAACAACAAAGACTTTTGTCAATTCCACATAGTCTGCTGTTTGCAGGACCAGAGCTTACAGCTCGTGAAATCACTAGACAGGTATAAGCCTAGTCTGTCCTACCCACCTCTAAGGTAGATGTCACATAATTTTTCTTTAATATAATGACTTTTTCTGAGTGGCTACTCTTGGCCTTTATCTTTTCTAAGCACAAAAATTCAAGGTATGGTAATATAAAACCCTCTCCTCTGATTTCTTCCTTTCTCCTTGAAATTGAGGGGTTGAATCCATAATGGGTCCCCAGCATGGTCTTTTGAGGTTTCAGAAGTACCATAGGTTAAATAAAATTATTTTCCAATTAGTACTTATATACTGAATGCTAGACACCTTAGTTCTATCATAAAAATTTCATGACACCATGATTTTATAGGACATGTGCTCCACAATTATCTCTTCACTTCCGCTAAAATGGAATGCTTTCTAACTAAAAGACAGAGACAAGCAGAGAGAGTGAACTTTGGTGGGATAGTGTGTAAGCACACACCTACTCACCAAACACTTGCTGGTTCAAATTCACCCAATGGTTCCATGTGAGAAAAGGATGGCAATCTACTTTAGAAAAAATTACAGCTGAGGAACGCTATGCTGCCACATGGGTCATTATACGTCAAAAAAAAAAATCTATTAAATAGCACCTAACAACATTGTTTCATTATGTTTGTCTATATTGCTCTTATCCTAGTTCAGCTTTTTGTTGAGTCTGTGTGTTGTTCCTTGACTTCTGGTTCTTTAGACTTGAGTCAGATGTCGCCATGGTGCTACTCACCTGTGGATTCATTTGCCTCTTCTTTCATCAGCCTGGCCTGCTGAGTGTGGGTTGATCTGCCCCTGCACCCCGTAGCCTGTGACCTTCCTCCTCATCCTGAGTCCCTCAGCTCCCAAAGCTAGGTGGGTTTGCAGAAAGTCTCAGCTTAATACCTGACCCCACATTTACAACCAGGTTGAATTGGCTCATTTTTACACGGTGATCCATTTTCTTGAGCTATATAATGGCATTTCTCCACAATTGTTAAAAAAGATTTCTAGTGTAAATAGATAGAAACAAAATCCCAGAATGAAAATCCTACCAAATACAAAACCATATGGTGATGGCCGGCCATTTATAGAGGTAAGAGAGAAGTTAGATCAAACTCAAACCACAGGTAGGAAACAGTTAAATTAAGTCAGGCATAAATCTAGGAAATCAAAATCTGCCATGCTATATCCCCTGCTTTCTTTTCTTTCACTTGCCCAGTTTAGAAATAGTTGACTTACCCAATGTTTGAAATATGTTGTCACTAGTAGATTTGGAAATTGAAATAATGACCAAGGAATACAAAAAGGGAAAAGTGATGCTAGCTTGTGGAATCCTGAATATTAGGAATAGAGATATCCAGGCCCATATTGAGTTCCTAAATTCATGTCAGGGAATGGACACCAAGGTTTTCAACAAAAGACACCTTGTTGAAAACACTACTTCTCCTGTATGGTTCAGAATATGAAATATTCTTAGTTTTCCTCTAACATTTTAAGCTTTTCTACTTCCCAAAGCATTTCAATGATTCATAATATACAGAACCTAAAACATGCTTTCCTCTGTGTCTGGTTCATCACCCATATTATATGAATTATTCATAAATTGATGTTGTTTTTTCAACAGTTATTTTAATTCAAACAGATGAGTTTCCCAATTTAACTTGCAATATAATAAAATGATAGAAATCGTTGTAAAGTCTAACTAAAGCAATTAAAGGTATAACTTTTTAAAATTATAAACAAATATTTTTAAAATACTTTTCACTAAAATGTAAAGTGTTATATTTATTTGAAGGGAATGTATTTGCACACCGTATAATACCAGTTTTTATTTCAATGAAGTAATATGTACGTGTTTGCCAAACAAACTACGTGTACTATAATCCATGTGTACATTTTTTGAAAACATAAAACAAAGGTATTAAGAGACAGGGAATAATGTAAAGAAAGGTGTAAAGAAATGTTTCATAAACAGTAAGCTCAAGGCAAATTTTCTCATTAGTTACATTAATGGATAATACCCTCAATACTTGTACTTTTGGTCACATTTAGGTCTTATAACAACCTTATAGGGTAGGTATATGTGCAGCATATTTTCAATTCTTATTTTAAAATCATTTTATTGGGGACTCATACAACTCTTATCACAAGCCATATATATATGTATATATGTGTGTGTGTGTGTATATCCATTGTGTCAAGCACATTTGTGCATTTATTGCCATCATTTTCAAAACATTTTCTTTCTACTTGGGCCCTTGGTATCAGCTTCTCATTTTTCCCCTCCATCTCTCCTGAATCCTTGACAAGTTGTAAATTATTTTCATATCCTATGCTGACCAATTTTTCCCCCTCACTTGCTTTTCTGTTGTCCATCCCCCTGGGAGGGGGTTATAAACATATCGCTGTGATCAGTTCCTCCAATATCCCCCCACCTTCCCCTTTTCCTCCTGGTGTGGCTAATCTCAATATTAATTCTGAGGGGTTATCTGTCCTGGATTTCCTGTTTCCAGCTCTTATCTGTACTAGTGCACATGCTCTGGTTTAACCAGATTTATAAGGTAGAATTGGGGTCATGATAATGAGGGGAGGTGGAGCATTAAAGAACTAGAGGAAAGTTGTATGCTTCAACAGTGTTACATTACACCCAGACTGCCTCATCTCTTCCCTGTGACCCTTCTGTAAGGGGATGTCCAGTGGCCTACAAATGGACTTTAGATCTCCATTCTGCACTCCTCCTCATTCACAATGATATGATCTTTTGTTCTGGGTCTTTGATGCCCAATAACTGAGCCTATCAACACCTCCTGATCACACCGGGTGGTGTGTTTCTTCCATGTGGGCTTTGTTGCTTCTCAGCTAGATGACTGCTTGTTTATTTTCAAGACTTTAAGACCCCTGACACTATATATTTTTTATAGCCAGACACCATTAGCTTTTTTCACCACATTTGTTTATGCATCTGCTTTGTCTTCATTGTGCATATAAGGAAAGTGAGCGTCATGGAATGCCAGATTAATAGAATGAAGTGTTTTTACATTGAGGGAGTACTTGAGTAGAGGCCCAATGTCCATCCATTACCTTAATATTAAATCTGCAAAAAAAATAGTTTTGGAGGCCAGGATGTGGCAACCCATCTGACCCTACCAGAAAACACTCCTAAAGTTCAACAAACAGACTTTGAACTATTTATAGGCTTTTCTTTAATCTGTCATTGGTTGCTGTTGTTGTGGCTGTTTTGTTTTCTTTTGTTGCTTTGTTTTGCTATGGTTTGTTTTTTGTGTTAGTATAGGTAGACTAGAGAAACAAATTCATAAACATGTATATGTATATGTATACAAGGAAGAGATTTATATAACAGAGGAATGGAACATTGAGAAAACCCAATCCAGTCCAAGTCCAAGTCTGATATTAGCCCTTTTGTCTGATACCAGTCTATAAAGTCTTCTTCTGATTCATGAGGCACATCCAATGATGCTAGAACAATCACCAACCAGTGGGTGCAGAGTCTTGTGTACCTTGTTGTGGTAGAAGCACCTCAGCACTGGAAGGGGTCTCTGTGTGGTTTCTCAAGCATCTTAGCATTGGCAGGAGTGTCTATGTGACTTTTCCTGCTTCAAGGGTCTGGTTCCATCAGTGTAAGCCCATGTGGCTTCTCCTCTGCTATGCTTCACAGGGGACCTACCTTGTGTCTTGTCAGTAGAGAGGCTCCAAAGAACTGAGTCATGATACTCTCACCTCTAAGAGGAAATACCACAAGATTTCCCAGAATGCTCAGGAGAAAGCCATGCCCACACAGAGGTCTCATTGGCTATCTCCAGATTGGCAGGCTAGACTCCACCCCTATACTCTTAATCAAATTGGCACCAGAGTATATGACTGCCACATTTTTGCACTTATTATCTCTGCAGGTCTATCTAGATAATATAGGTGCGATCAACAATCTGGAGGAGAAAA